>JAJOZX010001448.1:660000-680000 GCA_023014485.1 Bathynomus jamesi | reverse complement strand
TGGGTCTTCTCCAGTAGTTGGATGGATGACCATCCTCTGCGTTCAGATGATGTACCGACCCTTAGATGGCTCAGATTTACTTAAAGCTGTAGGTCCCTTTTGTCACATGACTTTTGACGCTACGAAAATTTTAAACAACCCAAAATATTATTATTATTTATTATTATTATTATTATTTGCAAGGTTGGTTATTTTCAACTAACAATATTATAATAAAGCTAGGATGTACAGGGTGTCCATAAATTAACATTTGTTTATCCGAAACGTGGTGTTTTACAAGGATCTATTTTTGGTTCTCTACTATTTTTTTTGAAATTCATATTTATGACTTTTATCAGTTAACTAAGTTAAACTGCGCTCGGTGTGCAGATGATGCTAACACTTACCTCAACCCACTAGGTTATAAACTCTTCAGTTAACCCTTTCACATTCGTGCAGTCCCGCCGAAAATAATATAAAGTGTACTACAATGCAACATTTTTGTAAATGTTTCTACATGTTTGCATAAATGTGTCATTTAGTTGTCAGAAAAGGAACCCAAAATGAATGTCATTTCAGTGACTAGTTAGTAAAATATTTAGTTTTGAATAACGATGAAATTTGTACTACATATATGGTTTAAAGAAACATATACCCACCCGTTAAGGGGGTTAAAAAAATTAACAGAAGTTAAGAAAAAATTAATAATCAACTCGAAAGAAAGTTGATGGATTAATTACCATTTTTATATAGAAAATATGGAAAATTCGCCCGCAACATTTCATTAATTACAATCGCTTCCTCAGTCAAAATATTATATTCACTTAGACACGCTCTCAAGATGCGCTTCATATTCAGGTTTTTACATTTTTATCATGAATTACAAACGATTTTGCGCTTTTGTTGGCATTTGCACTTGGCCCCTCCTTCCTACATTTAAAAAAAATCAAGAATGCGACAATTTGCGTCGGCGCAATCGCTTTATTTCAAAAGTCAATAAATACAGAAAATTGAAAAGTCAGTAGGAAAAATACGATTAACTTTGATAAGAAATGACAATGAAAAGAAAAGCTTTTTGAAATCCAATCAGTAAAGCGTAAAAAAGCGTAAATCAATGAGGAAACCATATCAAAATGAAAATAAAAAATAATTAAATTATCTATTTATATTTAAGACAATTGAAAAATATCATCAATGCATATTTGGTGAAATTAATAATGAAAATATATAAATATTATTATTATTATTATTATATATTATTATTATTATTATTATTATTATTAGTTTTTCAAATACAGCTAATAAATATGTTTTAATTTCTGTTCATTTCTTTAATAAGAGAGTTTATACCCTGTAGTGGGCTGAAATAAGTATCATAGTATATTGTAGTAGTATAGTTGCATCAAATTATCATAGCATAGTATCATCCGTATACTGAACTCAGTTTAGCTTTAGTAAGTCATAAAAGTCAATTAACACAAAAGAACTTCATTGTCACACCAAGAATCTCAGCAAAAAATGAGACGATTGTTAAGGGTCATAAACCTTTTATTGACACTTTTTGACACTTTATTTATACACATTTATGACCTTTTTTTCACTAAGCGTCCCAGATCTCGTTGAGAGACTTTGAAGTTTTTCGAAAGACTGTTGGTAGGTATACGTTGAGCGAACAACATTACGTTAACAAAATTAGTTCACTTTGTTTCAACTGTTTTTAATAAGCGTTTGATTTATAATAACTTTTTGTTGTTATAACCGTTGGTGAGGGGAGGGGGGGGGGGTCCTCAACCGACTTTTTTTCTTTTTTTAACGTATACGTAGAGTAACACTATTACGTTATACTGAAACGGTAACGTTTTTGTAACTTCTTTATATACTAAAAGAGTGAAGTTCTACGAAATTATTCTTTGATTTAAGATCATTAAAAAATTATTCTTCGATTCTTAAGTTTTCATTTTAGAAATGGATTTTGAATTGATTCCGATGTCCTTCATTAAGGAAAAAAAAAAGCTTTGGATTTTAAAATGAATTTCAGAATGGTAAAAAAAATCACCCAGCTAATATATACAGTGTGTATATATATATATATAATATATATATATATATAATATATATATATATATATATATATATATATATATATATATATTATAGGTGTCCCAAAAAAATGTCCCTATTTTTATTTGCCCGTTATTTTATAATGGATGTATATTTTATTATTGGGGTTTTCTTTTTCAGAAAGGTAAGAATTTAGTATTTTAATTCCCCATATACGGTACCTGTATACTTATACCTCTACAGTTCTAATCTATCATTATAATAACTAATAAATATTGTATATTAAAACCGTTCTTTCACCATTTCATATTTAAAGTAAAAACTTTTCCTAATTTTGTAGGAGTTAGGCAGAGATGATATCGCTACTAATAGACTATAACCTAGTAAGGTCATAACTGGTTTCACCAGGATGGAGCACCTCCACACACTGTTTGTGAAACTCGCAATTTTTTGAGGAAACATTTTTCCGGGCGACCAATCTCCATTTATGAGCCAATGGAATTAATCCCATACTCACCTGACCTCACACCCCCTGACTTTCTTTTCTGGGGTTACATAAAAGACAGGATCTATTCTACCAAGCTGAAGACACTCGAAGACCTAAAGACCAAAGTCTATGAGGTAATGAGCAACATCCCAGTTGAGCTATTTTTAAAAATTATGTTAACCATGTGTGTGTGTAAGATTGAATATTGTGTTAAAGAAAAATGGTGATTACACTAAACATGTTCAATTTAGGTTAATAAACTCGTATGTTTTACTTAGCTATTGCGTTTGTCTTTGTATTTAGATACTTTTTTTCAGCTTAGAACATTTATTTAGAAATAGGGACATTTCTTTGGGACACATGATATATATATATATATATATATAAGGGGCCCTATATAAAGTACTATTTAAATGTCATAAAATATTAAACTTATAAGTCACAAAGATGTTTCAAATGTCATCCTGAGACCTCATCAGTTTAATGCAAGATGTAATAATAATAATATTAATAATAGAGATTAACCAACATGTAATTAGCAATATTAATACCACCTTCATCTGTTTACATGAATTCCTGTTAATAGTTGTCTTGTTAATTATGTAATTAAGGAAGGAAATTACCGGAGAGGAAAACTCAGGTGAAAATGTGAAGTTTCACCTGAGGTTAAGTGTTTGCCTACACGGAGAAAAATGTTTGCTTACAATAACCAAAGCTACGTCGGAATCATTGTCGCTTTACCGCTTCCCGTTGATCATCGAGGTGAAGCGACATTCGATCCGGGTGGTAGTAATAGTAGGAGTACGATAGGGGACCGTCTTCTTGCGTTTAGATGATGTACTGACCTGTGGTGCAAATCCCATGTGAAAAGCTGTGTGTGTGTGTGTATAGTTCCCATCCGTCACACGAGTTTGACCGTTTCGAAGGAGGTTAACTGCCCCCCACCCCCACCCCTCCACCCAAAATCAACCATTTACAACAACCAAATATTTAACAATTAAGTTAAATGATTTAATTCAACCTTTCTGTGATTGTAATTTATCCAAGTTTATTTTTAGAGCAAAATAATGAAATAGTTTAAGCCTTTTGGTTTAGAAACTATTTAACCCTGTATTTGGTTCTTATAACCAATATTTTTCTCCGTGCATAATTTAGGAAAAAAGTTCGCCTAAAAAAAAAGTGTCTAAAAAACATTAAAAATTGCTAATTGGTAAGGATTAACTTTTGGTTTTTAAATTTTATTGGTTTTTACCAAAAAAGAATAAAAAATCCAAAGAAAAACAAGATATTACCAATTACTAATTTTCTGTTTTTCTTAATTTCTGGGCGAACTTTTTTCCGTAACTGTACGTAACAGACCATTTTAAGTGTTTTTCAATGTTGTCACATGGAATCAAACTTGTTTAAAATTTTCTAGTTATGTCCTTATTTTTCAAGTTATTTACAACTATCTCTCACTCGATCCTGTTTCCATCTATCTGTCTGTCTATTTATCTTTCTATTTAGTTGTCTGTCTACTTATCTATCTGAATGTCTATTCGACTTTAAATCGAAAGAAACTTTTTGTATCTTCTGTTCTTCAACAATTTCAATTTTTTATTATACATATATATATATATACATATACGTACATGTACGTTGTATCTGTTGGGGATTTTTAACAATGTAAATAAGCTCAAGGATAATTTACTTAGAAATAATAATAATAATAACAATAATAATAATAATAATTATTATTATTATTATATTATCATTAAATTTGGCAATACCTGAATTTTATCGATATATATATATATATATATATATATATATATATATATATATATATATATATATATATATATATATATAATTTTTCTACAAATTAGAAATATCAATAAATAAATAAATGTGTGATACAAGGGGGTGTTTTTTTCCCCTTAGTAATGTACATTTTTCATCTTCCAAATTCGAGCGTACGAGTATATCTGACATTAAATGTACTTTCGAATTACGAAGTATTTGAAGAGCAAACGGCAAGCGCAGTTGGACTCGCCGAAGGAGAAGAGATTGTGGGTATAATAATAATAATAATAATTTATGAGAAACTGTCAGCAGAGATAGATGTCGTTTCGCTCCAAGACGAATCACTAACGAGGAAAGCCTGAAGACGTTCACAATATATGAACGAAACTTCAGGCAACCTAATACATGAGAGCGTAATGGAATATGAAGAAGAAACCTTAATATCTATAATAATAATAATAATAATAATAATAATAATAATAATAATTCATGGACGAGCTTCTGAGCTTCTCAGAATGGGTGCAAATAAGATGAAAGCAAGTTCAAACAAATGGCAGAAAATTAATTAGCACCACATAAACCAAAAACATCTAGGTCATGTAAAGTTGAGCTGGATACACACGCACACACATTACCTTCTTTACCTAATATAAAGCGAAAATTTTATTAGTGTTTATAGAAAATAATTACAAAAAAACAAATATTTACAAATCATATTTGATATTTGATCAAAATAGAAGAAAATCCTTCAAATAAATTTGTTCCCAATTCCAAAACGCTCATGTTGAGAGAGAGAGAGAGAGAGAGAGAGAGAGAGAGAGAGAGAGAGAGAGAGAGAGAGGAAAATACAGTAACTTTTACCCTTAACTTTCGTAAATTCTCAATTTTCGAAATCTATTCGATGGCTCTGTACAGCGTACAGTCACAAACAATTTTAAATTTAGAGCCGTAATCAAGACCTTTTCTCAATTATGACTTACGACTAACGCTGAACCATTATACTCATTTAAAGAGGTCTCTCTCTCTCTCTCTCTCTCTCTTCTCTCTCTCTATATATATATATATATATATATATATATATATAATGCAAATCCACAAGGAAAAGGAAAAATTATTTCAAGTTCTTTCGAGTATTCACCTCGTCAGGGAATGACGAGGTATACTGTACAGCAGGGGTTTTCAAACTGTATTCCGCGGAACACTAGGGTTCCGCGGGAACTTGATGGGGTTCCGTGGGGCATGTCATGAGAGACTGAGAAGGAGAGAGAGGTAAGATAAAGTAATATCAAGTGGCATGGATGAATTTACGATATATATTCTGCGAATAAAGTGATTGTGTTTTGAAAGGCGTAGGCAAAGAGAGAGTGGGCGAGAGGGAATTTTAATTCAAACGATGAGATATCCAGAATAAGTGTTGCTCTCTCGCAGCCACAGTGAGAAACAGGAGCTCATTTTGTAAACAAAACACGGCTGATGACCACAAGCACTAGTCTGATTGACTGGTAAGTCTTTCTGTTTTTAGGTTTAGTTTTCTCAGTTCACGGAAGTTATGATCACAGTAATGTAATATTGAACTTTTATCCAAAGAAAAGCAATCACATCCAAGTCAATGAACATTTATTTGTTTGATTAACTATTAAAATTACTCCTCAATAACTGTAAAATTCCTAACTTTTAATTATTTTCCATTGAAAACTTTAATTTTATAATAAACGTGATATTTTTTATACTTATAATTTCTTTTATACTGACATTAATGGGGGGGGGGATTTAAAATAAATAGGTCAATAAAAGTAAATTGTCTTTTTCTTGTAAATTTCTAAACTTATATATATTTTTTTAGCGAAATTCATATATGTAAATATATATATGTAAATTCATATATGTAAATATATACTGTATATGTAAATTCATGTATGTAAATTTCATAAATTACATAAATAAATTGCAGTGAGCGTAAATTGCGTAAAGGTATGTTTTATTACCATTTGCCTTATATCACTAAAATTTTACCTGTTGGTCAAGGTTCCGTAAAATTTTTTTTTTTTTTAAATAAAAGGGATCAAATGTAGAATTCGGACCCCAGCCTTTTTTAGTTAGCTTTATAAGGCTAACTAACGAAAATATCACGACCTAACCTAACCAATCGTTAGGTTAATTGTACGCCCTTGACGATTGGTTAGGTTAGGTCATGATATTTTCGTTAGTTAGCCTTATAAAGCTAACTAAAAAAGGCTGGGGTCCGAATTCTACATTTGATCCAATAAAAGTTCCGTGGCTTCAAAAAGTTGGAAAAACTCTGCTGTACAGTATTGTTGAACGTAATGTTGTACGTTAGTCCCTGACGAGATGTACTGTTGAATATACGAAAGGCCTTGGAATCATTATTCCTTTTCGTTGTGGGTTTGCATCATTCATTTATTTCACGTGTTTAAGTGTGAAATTCATCCCATATATATATATAATATATATATATATATATATATATATATATATTCAAGTGCTAACAATAAAGATACATTTAATGAAAAATAACACCGTCGAAGTTAAATGAAGCTACAAGCAAACGTTTTCATACCATGAATTTCTTAGCTTAGAAGTCATACAGCAGGACTGATGAATCGCTTGAAAGATTTTAATTCTCTGCATTAGACTGTATCGAGCACGTTTTGCTAACTCCAGAAAGCTCGAGACATTGTGGTTAACAAACATTTGCGAAGCTGAACATTTCGATATAACTTATGTAGGAGACTGGAAAATCTGTTTTAAAGTAAATTGGAAGTTTTGCTTGAACCTTTTTATTATAATTCACTCAGAGCTGCTGCCCATAAATATTAGCTAAAGGTAGAAGCGAGAATATCTTTACATTTACTTGTACAGTACTAGAAATTGCTTATATTTATATTTGCTTTAGCACAGTGTTTTCTCATATCCGGTTCATTACTTAAAGAGCTGCTGATAATTTGATCCCAAATACAGGGTGTTTATAAAGTCCCTATCTATTTCAGTGAAAACGTAGCAAAAAGGGCAAAATTCAATAACAATATAATAGAAGGCATACATTTAATGAATACTTAAGCATACGATTCTACATGAGCGCCCATCAGATCTCTACAGAGTTCAAATCTGTCAGCAGCATTGCGGAACACATTTTGGAGCATGACAGGGGTTATTTTTGTAACTGCTGTTACGATACGAACACGTAAATCTTGCAGATCTGTAACCCTCGTTTGATAGACGTTTGATTTGATAAAGCCCCATGCAAAGAAATCCAAGTGCGTTAGGTCAGGAGATCGAGCCGCCCAGGGCCTGTTGCCTCCACGTCCGCTCCACCAACTTGGAAATCGTTCATTTAGGTACTCCCGAACAATGTTTGCGTAATGACAAGGTGCCCCATCTTGTTGAAAGACGACGGTGTTTAAAATACTATCTGAATGAAGCTGGGACATTTACGTGTTCGTATCGCAACAGCAGTTACAAAAATAACCCCTGTCATGCTCCAAAATGTGTTCCCCAATGCTGCTGACAGATTCGAACTCTGTAGAGATACTGATGGTGCTCATGTAGAATCATATGCTTAAGTATTTATTAAATGTATGCCTTCTATTATATTGTTATTGAATTTTACCCTTTTTGCTACGTTTTCACTGAAATAGATAGGAACTTTATAAACACTGTATTTAAACTCTCGCACTTCCTCTATCGTTTCACTTCTTAGCTTGATACCAATATCAGCTGTAGTCTACTCATTACCAAAGGTATTTGCAGCATCTACACAAGAAGGAAGGTTACCGTTCAACTACTAGACAAACATATACTGTATACATCAGGGTTCCTCACCTGATTACGGAAAGATTGTAGTCGGGTAAATAGATTTTACCCCAATACTTTATTTTATGGTCATATATAAACGAGGAAACACTAATAATAATAATAATTTTTCTAACTCCTAACAACTATAAAGTTAGAATTTTGTTGACCAAACATCAAGTCCCTCAAGGGTTGCTTTTCATTCATCGGTTAACAATACAGTATTAAAATCTGTTTTCACGTACTGACGCGCCCATTCAACACGCTGCTTCTTGTACCTGGGTGTTAATGGTGACTGAATCGTAGGTTTACACGTCTTGCCAATTGTTTGGAGGATTCCACATCGAGATGTTCTTGGTACATTATGTATGCCAGCCTGCTCAAAAACCTCTTTACTTGAGGACAATGGATGTTTTGCAATTTGCGCTTGATTACAGATATCTGCCGCCTTGTCACTTTTCTTATAGCTCCTTTATCACTTCGCTGCCTCAGTTTGGTACCCTCCGCTACAAATTTGTTTACAGTTCGATAAGCTCTGCCAAACTGCTTCGCAATTTCAATAGATTTTATATTTTCAGCGAGTAACTTGACTATTTTTCTTTTCTCAGTTAATGTTAAATCCTTCTTCTTACCCATTTTCACCATTTAGATCCGTAAATAGAATACTTGCTTAATAATTCGGAACACAATATTTTACATATTTTTCAATAAAATGAGATAATTATTTTAATTATCAAAATATTTTATCGAAATGAATATCATCAATGCTGCTATATATAGTGATTATTTGCTCCAAATTTCATCGAAATTGGGGAAAAACTTTTGAAAACATTGGAGAAAATGTAATCTGCTTAATAAGTGCGAACGCAGTATATATATATATATATATATATATAATATATATATATATATATATATATATAATATATATATATATATATATATACATAATAATGTTTTATAAATTCGAAGCAAGCGAGAGAGGAGATTTTCGTTTTCAGATGCCCACTTTTGGCGTCGTCATCGGAATTCGAACACTTGTGTCATCATGAACGAATGTCTTGCGAGGAATTAAATAAATAAAAAAAAATACAAAGTATACATGTGAACATACTTACATGTAAGGTAGTTATGTACGTCCTCAGTGGACGTGTACGAATGCATAAAGTATTGTACACATATTGGTAGTCACACAATAGGTTGACAATAGGTATATAATAGGTAGCGATATGAATAATTAATAAAATTAACAAAAGCTAAAGGTCAAGAAAGGACATGGATGTATGAATGAACAACATATAAATAATGACGTATAGAGTGTAAAGTTTTTATTATTATGTTAAACAATTTACCATACATTGAATACGAAAGATATCCACATACTAAACACGGGATTCAGCATTGAAGGTATGGAAAACGTGAAGGGAATTAAGTTACTTTATGACGTCATAGTTTATCAAATTATTCAATACGTTAATTCATAATTATTAATACGCCATAGTTATTCAATTCGTACGTACAGTATAAGTCATTATTGGGAGAAATTAGAGGAAACAGATTAGTAAAATACAGTTTACAGCCATGGTACAAGAGTGAATGAAACTATTAATTAAATATATATATATATATATACTTACACGAGTATACGGTAAATATTAGGGAATTGGGTACATTTGGGGAAGAATTAAGGAAATGAATGAAGAAGTACAAACAAGGGTTCAAATCATGTCACATTCAATGTGCATGCATAATCTAATAAAATTTAGGGATGAGGATTAGATGCAAGACAACAATAATTATTTATAATAAATTCTATAACAAATGGAAAATGGAGATATGGGTAATATTCTGATGGAAATGTTAAACGATCTAAATCGTTGATTGTCTTGTTTGTACTTTGAGGGAACGAAATTAAGGGACATTTGCTTCTCACAGCGAACTTCTAATGGCACAAACATGGATACGGCTCAACCATAGAAATGGTGGGCCGCATGGACAAACAAATCACCGCTTCATCTTTAAGGAGGTGATTTGTGAGTGCGCTGCAAACAATATGGTCCGACCAGGAGGGGTGTGGGCACGTCTAAGACACGCCGGGGTGGCCCTTGGGTTCAACGTGGACGTGTGGGCGTACGGGTGTACGTGGGACATGTGGGCGTAGGTGGACGGCTGTGGGTGCGCGTAGGCGTGCTGTTTCCAGGTTCCAGGTGTCTCACTTGGGACCCCTGCTGGGCTATGGTACTCTCACAGAGGCTACGGCACCCTCAAATATGGCTTATAACAGTTCTTGAAGTCTCCCCTTAATCTAACCTTAGGTTAAGTTAGATTAGGTTAACCTAACCTTCCCCTTTAAATACATCTCATCAACGAACGTGAGGACCGCGTGATGTCATCATACCAAACTTTTCCGTCTACGTTTTTGCAACCATACTACTCACCCCAATCAAACGACAACTTAACCAATGTTTAAGTAAAGTTTTTTGTGAAATGTCTTCTGGGCATGTTCACAAACATCGTCTAGTTGTTTATAAAATATACCTATATCAACTAATCATTTTCAGAGTCTTCTTCAACCTTGAAGATTTTGATGAAGCTCGCATGTAGATAATTATTTGCCACTCGTCCTGTCAGAATTTTCGGGAATTTTCTAACTAGATAATGGACTTAAAGAGTTTTCATAACCAGCTAATGGACAACTTCCAACTTGATGATTTCTACCCACAACCTGCAGAACAGTTTTAATTACATCTCTTCAGCATTTCTGAGTTCATGAAATCCTTTCCCCACACTTAGTAATGCATTTTCTTTCCTACGAAATTAATAATCATTTTACAAAAGATTTACGAAATTCAAACAATTTTGTTTTTAAGAGAGAGAGAGAGAGAGGAGAGAGAGAGAGAGAGAGAGAGAGAGAGAGAGATTATTTCTGCTTATATTCAACTCTTTTAAGAAAATATTGCCCCTTATTGTATTTACGAACTGAAAAATAAGAGACATTACTTTCGTACCGACCCTCGTAAAATGTGTATAGTATTACCTCGGAGACTAAAGAATTAACTCTCTCTATATATAATATATAAAATGGTGTTTCACAACAGGTCTGCCATACTTTCGGGGTGATTTGGGAAGTAATATCGAGTAAAAAAGTTAATACAACATCGGTGCTATTTCCAACCGTTGCGGAGCTACGGACGCTTTAAGGTACACGGGAAAAAAGGTTAATGTTTACTATAACACCAGCTGCACCCCCAAGTAAAATGAAATATTTCCAGTAGTACATCATAATTTACTTAGAAAAATGGTGTATGTCTTTATTTGGGGAAATTCGTATTTACGAAGATATTTGCTTCTGAAATTTTAATTAACGTTATCCATTTGACGTGACGTGACGTCAAATGCGCGTTTATAATAACGACATTTGTTTTGATTTTCATCTAATCTAGTGATTGACGCCATTTTCCTTTAAATAAATTTAGATATGGCATTTGAAGGCTGTAATTACGATTTCGAAGAACTGATAGCGCGCGTTTATAATAACGATAAAGCCGCTATAGAGATTTTCACTGCGCATAACGTTTTACCATCAACAAGGAAGTGTCCATTGTGTGATAAACAGTGTACGTACAGAGAGGACCACCATATATTCCGGTGTACATCGAAAAAGACTAACAAAAGAAATAAGCGTGTAAACACATGCGGATTCTCCATATCCAGTTCAAGGATACGTGGCTAGATAAAGTGAATGTAAAGCACAGTGTCCTAGAAAACATCAAATGCTAATAAGCCTAACTTAACCTAACCTAACCTAACCTAAGTATTTTTCGATGAAATGGTTTATAATTTTGAAATCAGCGTGAAAAACTGTACATATCACGTTGTTTTCATAAAAATCGGAAACAGTTAATGAAACAGGAAAGACACCGTTTTATGAACATATTCCTGACGAAAGAATTGTCAGAAGCCTATTGTATACATAATTTACATCTCTCCTCAAAGACAATAGTCAATTGGAAATCATTTTGCTGTGAAGTGTGTGAATATTGGGTTGAACATCAAAAACCAATTGGTGGTTAGGTTAGATAAGGTTAGGTTAGGTTAGGTTTTTTGCAAAATACATTTTTCAGTAGTTTTTGGTGTGTTTTGTTCTGATTTGCTATTTATTTGTTGTGGAAATGACCCATGCTTATGCCCAAAATTCCCTATATTTACTTAGTAAACTTCAATGTCTCGTAACTTTTAATTGGGTCATTTTCACAACAAATGAATAGCAGATCTGAACAGAACACACCAAAAACTACAAAAAAATGTATTTTGCAAAAAAATTGGAGGAGGTGGTGTTATAGTAAACATTTACCGAAAAAAATAAACGAGATTATTAATCTGATGTATTTATTGCTACATTTTATGAGATACACCTTATAAATGTTCCAAATGTCCGCCTCGATTTTCAATGCACATTGCACAGCCTTGCTCGTTCCAAACAAGAGTCCACTGCCCATTGAATTATTTCGGGGTGTTCTCGTATGTAAGCAGCGGCATCCATAATCCGATGCAAGAGTTTCTCTCTCGTTTGTACTTTCGTCTTGTAGACCATCTCTTTCATAAGACCCCCATAAAAAGACATCTAACCGGGTTAGGTCTGGAGATCTCGGGGACCACGATATTGGACCAGCACGACCAATCCAACGATTCCCGTACCGCTGATTCAAGTAATCCGTAACATGACAACCAAAATGTGGTGGCGCCCCATTGTCCTGAAAGAATATCCTGCGCCTTGTCTCCAAGGGCACGTCCTCCATCAAAAGTGGCAATTCGTTTGTCAGAAAGTTCAGATAAATATAAGCAGTTAATCGTTGTTCCAGAACGAACGGTCCAATCAGCTGATCTCTAATTACACCGCACCAAACATTCACCGAGAATCGATGTTGAAAGTTTCCTTCAACGATACCGTAGGGATTATCGGCGAACCACAAGTGGGGAATTTCGTCTATTCTTAATTCCATCCCGAATGAACTGTGCTTCATTACTAAACAGTATGCGATTAAGAATTTGGCGATGCATAACCATCTACTGGCAAAATTGAACACGTTTATCATAATCATCCGGTTGAAGAGCTTGCACACATTGCAAATGATAGGGATACAAACCTTCATCATGTATGGTTTGCCATACGCGCGATGCGGATTCACCAATTCGTCTAGAAATCCTTCGAACACTGGTAGTTGGGCTACGTTGTACTAGATCCAGCATACGCTCCTCCACAGCAACGGGCCGTCGTGCTACATGTTCTTGGTTACGTGGAACAATTGTCCCTGTTTTCCTTAATCTCTGGTGTGTGTCACTAAACACTTGCCTGTGCTGTATTCGGCGGAGTTCGGAAAACGTCTTCGATATTCCTCAACTGTCACTCTGCTGTTACCATCACAGAATCCATAAATGAAATGGATATCAGTGTATTCAGCGGGTGTGAACTGTTGATTCATTTTGATTGTTCACCTTAGCGCAACACAGTGTCTCGTACCACAGATCAGAACCAACTGAAAGAAAAACTGAAGATTAGTAGTGGTAACTTCGTTAACCGAAACTACCACCAGTGCTGCCATGCATTAAATTACACAAAAGTAGGGATTTGTTGTTTGCACATCTTAAAATGTCCGTAACTCCGCAACGGTTAGGAATAGCACCTATGTTGTACTAACTTTTTTACTCGATATCAACCCCCAAATCACCCTCGAAAGTATGGCAGACCGGTTGTGAAACACCCTGTGTGTATATATATATATATATATATATATATATACTGTATGTGTGTGTGTGTGTGTTACACACAGGCCGTGCATGGAACAAGAAACTTCTGGGAAAATTAAATCCACTATAATCCGATTAAGATTATAATGATAAATGAAAAACCCTATAGCTTTTCCTTTTAATGGTATTAGCCCGACGTGTGCTATCCGTGTAAAATCCCAAGCCCTTTGCATTATAAATTATTTATAATGCAAAACATGTACTCTAAAAAGTGTCCGTTGTGTGTAATTCAGAACCGAGCGTAAAAAAAAAAGTCAAATGAACACAAATTTCAACTTGATCCCTTCAAGTTTTAGATGTCTGGCTTCATTTTTTTTTTTTTTTTTATTCACCGTGGCTTGAAATTTAGTGAAATATGATATTTTTGGTGTAAATGAATTCATATGAAATGCAATAACGCCGGACCTAATTCAGCTATATAGTTTTTATTGAGCTCATTTTAGAGCTGATTGTCTGCCATTTCATATGATATATTACACATATACATTTAATAAAAAAATAATTTCAAGGTCATCCATTGTGGCCTATTGACCTCAAAATTCTGACAATGCGACTTTTCAATTTTTTTGGAAAAAAATTATTTTGTCTGTATCCATATAAACTCAAATATGTCCGAATTTGAATTCGGGACTTCAATGAATTCAGAAGGTATAGCTTATAGAATGTCAAATTACCATGTAACATAAAAATTAGAACTTTCTTCTGACGATCAGAAGAAATTGCGGAACTCTGACTGATCGTCACAAAAAATAAAAAACCATTTGAAGCCAAATATTTAAAACTTCAGAGAGATGGAATTCTCTATGAAATCAACACATCCACCAAATTTCATTAAACTCTGAAGGGGTTCAGGTTGAAACCTGCGTTAATTTGACATGGAATGGACCCATGTAAAGAGTACATTCAATAGACCGAAATAGCTGAGAGTACGCTAAAGTTTTCTTTAATCCCTGGAAGTGTACTATTTTGGCTTTTTCCCTTAGTTTCAGAGGACACCACTTGTCAAGAAAACCGTTTCAGCTAACCCCTAACTACTGTCGACCTACTGTACTACGTATGTACTTGAAGTACTTTAATTTTTACAGCGTTTGTTTAGTACTTTTTAATAGCTCCTGATCTAAAATACACTCAGCGGACAATATTTAGAGCGTGGTTTGAAATCTCTTCCACTTAAAATTAAACGATGTTACGCTTAAGTATTAACCCTCATCAGGAATCATCATGGTGGTCAAAACATTGAAAGAGACGATATTATTCGTTAAAAGTTCTTAAATATGAAATAAAATGTTTCATTCATGTTATTCATGGGGTCATATTGACCCCATAATTTCAACGAAGTAAATTGAAGGTTCCTGACGAGGGTTAATGAAACTATGAGATTTCAAAATCACTAATACTGTTAAGAGACTTAAAACTCTCTTAAATCGTAAATTTAAAAATTAAGGATATTATTTACTTCAATTATTAGAAATAAAATTAAAAACACAGATTTAAAATTCAGTGTTAAAATTCTTATAAATTACAAGTTAAAAAGTTAAAAAACAGCTTAAATGTTACATCTGAATTATTATAAATTGTAAAATTATTAAAAATTGCAACAGAATATTTATTAAGGCATATTTAAAAGTGTTACTACTGAAATTTTTGTAAATTACAAATTAAAAAGTTAAAAATTTCTCTTAATTTCTAATTACATTTAGAAATATATTTTTAAAATTAAATTAAAAATTTAAATTTTTAATTCAAGCATTTTATATTAAAAAATGTAAAATTATTATAATTTGTAAGTTAAAATATTTAAAAAATCTGACGTTAAAAGTTATTAAAATATGACGTTGTAAAAATAATCAGGAGTTTAGATGATGTTTAAAGAAACAGGTCAGGGCCACCGAGGGGTGTAGATACCGAGGAAAACTCTCCTGGGCCCGGGCGTCTAGGGGGCCCGGAAAGAGGATAGATAAAATCTATAAATATTAATAAAGCAATTGATTAAATAACAGACAGAAAATATAACTAATAAACATACACAAAACAACGCAAAAACATTCATAATAAAATACTGAGTAATCAGGGGGGCCCATATACTAATCTTTCCCCGGGGCCCGGGGCAGCTCTCGGCCGACCCTGGAAACGGTTATACTATCAAGGTAAAGTTGTTTCAAACACACTATATTTCCTAAAAATTTAATTGTTCCATTTGAACCAATTATGATAACGATTTCTTGGTAAAAATAAATAGTCCATTTCTCTTTTCTGGTCCGATTTTTAATTAATTTTATTTTTAATATAGTAACTGGTTCAAAATTGGTCCAGAAAGGAAAGATGTTTCAACGGCTTCAATTATGGACCATTCGTTTTACCAAGAAATTATCCCATAAATCGTTTCAGCAAATTGAGCAAACAAATTTTTAGAAACGGTGTTACTGTGTATGTAGAAGACAGTGACTGTAGCTCAATTGGTAACACCCTTTCCCTATAAGCAAAATGTAGACACTGAGGTTGGGGGTTCGACACTCGATGGAGCTCGCTAATAATAATCCAGGAGTTATCGCAATGGGCCGGATTAATTGACCTGAACGTTGTGCCAGTTTACCAAACTGGGGCTCTTGTAACAGTTTCGAGCGCCCATCATTTCGCGTTCAGGATCGTGGTCCTTCCTCTAGATCTAGAAGGAAGGCTTGAAGGAAGGAGTTGTTTTCTCGAGTTCTCCATTTCACAAGTGAATTGTCCTAACCTAGGTATCTAGTCTTCATATTTTTCTTTAAGCAGGGAGGAGAGGCCAAGGGGCAAATGTTTTACAGCCAATGAACTGTATCTAATTAATATTAAATCACTTATTTTTTACATCTGTCAGTTGTTTTGTTATGAAAGTTATGAAATCACGAAGAGGGATTCATAAACAAAACTAAAAGATATTCAAGCGGATGGAATCTTTCATAACAAAAATTATAATGAATTCATATTAAATTATTCTACCTGAGTTTCCCTTATGATCACTTGCCGCTATTCATTAATTACTTATTTCATTAACAGTTTTGAGCTAAAAAGGACAGTTTCTGTTGGAGGCGTTCTGTGAAACAAAATACTGTAGTACTAATGATACCAAACTAAAGATGTGTTCTTCGGGTGAGTAGTATGTGTATGTCTGTGTATGTTTCTGTGTATGTCTCTAATGTCTCTGTGCATATAACTGTGTATGTCTATCTCTATGTATGTCTTTGCGCGTATCTATGTTTCTCTCTTTCTCTGTGTATGTCTCTTTGTGCAGATTCTGTGTATGTTTGTGTCTTTCTCTCTGTGAATGTATGTGTATGTCTCTTTGTGCAGATTCTGTGTATGTCTGTGTCTTTCTCTCTGTGAATGTATGTGTCTATCTCTGTGTATGTGTGTCTCTATGTATATGTCTGTGTGTGTTTCTATCCCTGTGAATATCTCTATCTGCCCCTGTGTATGTGTATGTTTCTCTCTGTCTCTGTGTATGTCTGTGTGTGTCTGTCTCTCTCTCTCTCTCTCTGTATGGTATGGTATTGGTATTAGTATCCGTGAGATCTTCCGTCCCGACGATTTTCTGATCACTTATTAAATCCAAGTATTGATCTGGGCTCAACTTGGATCAGTAATTAAGAAGAGGAGACCAATTTTTTGTTTAAATTTTGGAGTTTGTAATTCATTAATTATTATTTATATATATATATATATATACAGGGTGGGCCGAAAGTCTGGATCCATAGGAAAATATTTATTTTAATACATAAATTACAACAAATGGTAAATACTTAAAATGAATATCAACTTTAACTCGTAAATGCGTATCCGTGATACTGTACAGTGGTTCGTACTCCAGTATAAACAACAAATTATAACAAATGCTCAAATTGGCGGCCTCTGACATCGAGACACTTAGGGATGGAATTTATGATTTGTAATAATTCTTCGAATTGACGTTCTCGAGATGCGTGTTTCATTTGATAATCTTCTTGTTGACTTTACTGGACTATTCGTTAAAGTTTCACATACCATTGCGGAGGTATTTTCATCAGTTGCAGTTTTTGGACGACCAGAACGCCGTCGATCATGTACACTTCCTGTTTCTTTGAAACGTTTAAACAACTTGCCAACAGTCGCATGTGTTACTGGATGCTTATCAGGATGATTTCTATTGAATTCGGTAGCAACTTCTCTGTGTGTAGCGCCCTGTCTTGCGTACATGAGCACAAGTTCTACCCGGTCTTCTGTTGTTAGATTCGAAGCCATTTCTGGGCTGAAATAAAAAAAGTATTTGAGTATTTATACTGGAGTACGAACTACTACTGTACAGTATCACGGATACGCATTTACGAGTTAAAGTTGATATTCATTTTAAGTATTTACCATTTGTTGTAATTTATGTATTAAAATAAATATTTTCCTATGGATCCAGACTTTCGGCCCACCCTGTATGTATATATATATATATATATATATATGAATAGAAACGACATAAGTGTTAAGGAACGTTTCTGCACACGAGGAGGAGAGATAACGAATAAATGAAAAATGAGGCGAACCGCCCGGGAATCGAACCCAGGGCCCAATTCCCGGGCGGTTCGCCTCATTTTTCATTTATTCGTTATCTCTCCTCCTCGTGTGCAGAAACGTTCCTTAACACTTATGTCGTTTCTATTCATTTATATACTGCGTGGTCATTGCAGTTATATGCATATATATATATATATATAATTTTTTTTTTGTAATCACTTACTTAATAATAGCTAATTAACATAATAATAAGTAAAATAAAGTTTTTATAAATATATTTATCGATCAATATAAGCATTGATCATAACTTTAATAATAATTATATAATCAAGTTAATTGCTACAGAAATGTCCAAAATTTTAACTCCTTATAAAAATTAACAAGAAATTTTAGCAATAAACTTATCAAATTATGAGAAGAAGAAAACACATAATAAAAAATTAAAAGCTTATTTTAAAAATTAAAACTATTTAATTAAAATTGGAAAAAATATTAATTGTTTTTAATAAGAAAATATAAAGTGTACATGCGCCTCGGTGGTGTAGTGGTTAGCGTCGCTGACTACGAATCCATCGGCCCCAGGATCGAGACCCGGTGACGGCAGGCGGTGCGCAGCAAAACCCAGCTGTTCATCCTTCCACACAATAAAAAAAAATTGGTTGGTACATAAATGGATACCCTGAGTAGCCTAGTGGTTAAGACGCTGGGCTGCTGGTGGGGCGTGGTTCGGATTGCACGTTAAACTGTAGGTCTAAGATGAAGTGAAAAGCTTGACCTTCGTCAGAATGAACAATTCGGGCGGAAGCAAACCAAAGGTTGTACAGCAAATATTCTTTCTTTGAACAAAACTGTTCACTCGAGCTACAAAAATTATTGTGGCTATGCTCCTAGTCATAAAATAATTATTGTTGGGGGGGCAGGCGGTGAAAATTGTATATAAATCTATACATACAGTTTCGGAAAAAAGTTCGCCTAGAGAAAAATTCGAAGCATTAAAATTATTATTATATTATATATAATTTGTTAATTTGTTTTTCTTAAACTGCTGGCAGCGAAAGGAATAAAAATATTCATGGAAAAACAGAATCAATCATTATACCAATTAGTATTTTTTTGTTATTTTAAAAATATTTTGTTTCTATATTAACTTTTTCCCAAAACTCCACATTTTTGCTAATAAAAATTTAACAAAATTAACCAATAACGGGACCAGAATTTCCATATCATTATCAATTATAGAATAATTTCTATACCATCTATATAGAATAATATATTCTATGTAGCGAACGCTTTATAATAGAATTCAATTGGATAAATTTAGTAAGAATGACATTCCCCATTTAGCAATTTGATAGAATTATTTCTCCAAGACCTCGATTTACGAAAATTTTCTATCCAATTTCTTTCTCTACTCAAATGTCGAATGAATGTTTATACGATAGAACAATTTCTATAAATGAATTTGATAGAAAGTATAAACATTTTGGCGATAGAAAGCGCATTTAAATACGTTAATAATAATAATAATAATAATAATAATAATAATAATAAT
>JAJOZX010001448.1:572500-655000 GCA_023014485.1 Bathynomus jamesi | reverse complement strand
CTCTCTCTCTCTCTCTCTCTCTATATATATATATATATATATATATTATATATATATATGAAAATTATTTCACGAAAGTAACACGTGAAAAATATTTATGATGAATATATATATATATATATATAATATATATATATATATATTATATATATATATATATATATATATAATATATATATATATATATATATAAAACCTCTATTTGGATTTCGTGCGTCGGTCTCTCTTCACACGAAGGTCAAGCTGGTGGCCCCCACCCCTAGTCCTGGCTTGGTGGAGGAGCGAGTTGCTCTCTTGCGCTCTCCATCGCACATAGCCAGGTACACCCGGCTCATCTGGTATCGTCCTCAGCCAGGCATCTAGTCTTCTCTTAAAGACTACAACTTTGACCCCTGTAACGTTTCTGAGGTCCTTTGGAAGCTGGTTAAAAAGTCTTAGCTCCCTGACAACCAAGCTATTTTCCTTCAGTGTTGAGGAGGTCCCATGTCGTGCCTTTAATTTGGGAACACACTACACATTCTGCCTTTCCTATTTTCCAGCGTTGTTTTGATGGTAATTGGGTTTACTTTGAGGTTTCGTACCAGTTTTTCGATCATTTTCCATATGTAGATTATGGTGTACCTCTCTCTTCTTCTTTCCAGGGAGTAAAGATTTAGTTTACGTAGTCTTTCCCAGTAGTTGAGTTCTTTGCAGCCATCAATCTTGGCTGTGAAATGTGTCTGCGTTTCTTCTAGTTTATTAATTTCTTCCTTTTTATATGGGGACGTCAAAACTGAGCAGTATTCAAGTTTTGGTATGATCAGTGTTCTCAGCAGGGAATCATTACTGTCTTGTCCCTCCTTTTGAACGTTCTTAGTACCTGTTCCGCTACTCATTTTGCTTTGTTTATTGCTATCTGATTTTGTGTCTTGAATTTGGCATCATCGGTCATTATTACCCCCAAATCGACCGCCTTCGTGCTCCTCTGAATTTTCTGTCTATCTGAAGCATAACATGCAATCTGTTTAAGTTCCTCATTTCTACCATATCTCAAGAGCTGAAATTTCTCGATGTTAAATGTCATATTGTTGTCTTCTGACCATGTGTATATTTTGTTCGTGTCCCTCTGCAAGACCTCCACTTCCTTTGCATCGCTGATTTTTCTGCTGATCTTTGTATCGTTCGCAAATGATGTTACTATACTGTTGCTGTTTACTCCACTGTCTATGTCTGTTGCATGATAATGAACAGGAGTGGGGCCAGCACTGTACCTTGTAGTACTGAGCTGCGTACTTCTGATTCTGATGATGATACACCTTGAATTTTGACGACCTGTAGTTGTTCTCTGAGGAAGTTGTAAATCCATTTTCCCACTTTGCCTGTTATTCCCATATGTTTCATTTTATGTGCTATTATACCATAATCGCATTTGTCGAAAGCTTTAGCAAAATCCATGTATATGACACCATAGTTTTCATTGCCTTCAAGTGCATCTAGTATATTGTTATAATTCTCTGTAAGTTGTGATAAGCATGATCTTCCTGATCGGAATCCGTGCTGATTTTCGTTGAATCTTTCCAGTGTCTCCAAGAAGTCAAAGATTTTCCCTCTGACTATTCTTTCAAATATTTTGGTGAGGTGGGACGTCAATGACACTGGTCTATAGTTCTTTGTTTGCTTGAGATCTATCCCCTCCTTTATATATAGGGCCAATGTGTATATATATATATTTTTTTTTTTTAACTGCAAACAACACACAGTATAATTAATGTAAAGTACGACGCTTGTTTAGAAGAGTGTCCGCAGAAGAAGAGGAGAGAAAACGAGCAATGAACAAGCGTCGTTCTTTACATTAATTATACTGTGTGTTGTTTGCAGTTAAAATGTGTATATATATATAGTAGGGTGATGCACAAATCATGACCATCGTGGATTTTTAGGGATACCCCCTCATTTGTTCCAATTTGTCACAAAAACACCCTGTGAGAAATTCCAGGTCAAACAAATAACATCCAGAGGTCGCGCCCGCCAATTGAAAATTTGAAAATTACAAAAAATTAGAGTAAAATCAAATTTTTTGAATTTGTTCTTATTTTTGTTGCAGGTTTGTTGCAGGTTGCAGGTTTTGTGCAGGTTTGCTGCAGACAGAGTGGTAGGTGATGCCTATATGAGCAAACAGCAAACAGCGTTCAAGGAAATCGGTATCGCAGTGTGCTTGTGGCAGTGTCCGGGAGAGGTGCTATATCAATGAGTCTCTCCGCCTCAATTTCTCTTCTATTTCCTCTATCTTAATTGTGACGAAAATGAGATCAAGAAGCTCAACAGATATCTGGCTGATCGGGCAACAAATAGATAAATTGAATCAAAGTAAGCTTCCATCAAAGAAAGAAGTAATTTCCTTATTCATGAATTATAAACATGTCAAGAATGAAACCGTCAGAGAAGCATTAACTTCAACCGTTAATGATGTATTGGAAGTGTGGCAGAGAGCAGGAATACCAACAACCCAGAAATGTAATGTTGTGAAGAAATTAAATAAACTATGATGAGTGGCAAGGGCTGAAGAAGAGCAAAGGAAAAAAATCGAAGTTTTCAATAGAGAAAGAGAATACATGGAAAGAAAAATTGGATGGACTCTTTGATATTGCGCATGCAAATGCTAACGAGTTAATAACTATCGAAGAAGATAGAGAGTTTCTACGGCTACAAAGGGAAGGTCGAAAGGGTAAAATGATGGCAGTTGATAAGGATGAAGAAAAACGTCGAAAGGAAGCTGCGAAGAGACATGAAAAAATGGATAAGAAAAGGTTACGTGAATCAAGTGCATTTGATGAAACAGTTGTTCTTGCAAGCAGCAGCAGCAGTTCCTGCAGTGATTCACCTGCATCTACGGAAGAAGTACATCTGGAACAGCCCTCAACATCCAAAAGAGGCCTTCCAAGAAAAAAATTCAAGATTATGAATGAAAATCTGCTTTCCTCATTGGATGTTGCTAAGATCAGCGACCGATCAGCCTCTTTAATAAATTATTCCAACGATCGCAAATGTTGGAAAAGATACAGAGAATTACAATGTTAGCTACTCATCGATTCGCAGGGCAAGACAGAAATCAAGAAAGAAGTTCAGTGAAAACTTGAAAGAAGAATTTCAAGCTGACAAACCCTTGATTGTTCATTGGGATGGCAAACTCCTCGAAGACATTACTGGGAATGAGGTTGTTGATCGGTTGCCAGTCCTAATCTCTGGCAGTGGAGAAGATCAACTGCTTGGAGTGCCAAAAATAGATCATGGCACAGGAAAGGATACTGCAAATGCAGTACATCAGGCGATCATTGATTGGAATCTAATAGATAAGGTAAAAGGCGTGTGTTTCGATACAACTGCATCGAACACAGGTCGTAAAAACGGAGCTTGTGTCCTAATTGAACAGAAAATGGAGAAAGATTTGTTGTGGTGTCCTTGTCGACACCATATCCTTGAAATCATGTTGGAAGCAGTGGTATCCCCTGCATTACAGGCTTCATCAGGCCCTGACATTCAGTTATTCAAAAGATTCAAAACAAACTGGAATAAGATTAATCTAACTTCATACGATAAATTAGAAAATTATCCACAAAAGGAAAAAGAGGAAATCATCAACTTTGCAGCAAGAAAAATCAATGAAGATCAACCTCGCGACGATTACAGAGAGTTATTGGAATTGACAATCATCTTGCTTGGCGGTACTCCAACGACTGGAATAAAATCAGGAAGCCTGGGGCTTATCATAGAGCCCGTTGGATGGCGAAAGTCATTTATTCGATGAAAATCTTTATGTTCAAAAGTCAGTTCAAAATAACAGCAATAGAAGAAAGAAATCTAAAATAAATTTGTTGGTTTTCTGTTTCAACTTATATTAAGCATTGGTTTTCAGCACCCTGCGCAGCAAGTGCTCCACGAAATGATCTGAGTCTTCTCAAGAATCTTCACAGCTACAAAAGCACAAATGAACAACTAGCAAATGCTGCTTTAGAAAAATTCAAGAATCATTTGTGGTATCTCTCAGAAGAGTTGATCGCATTGGCTTTCTTTGATGATAAAATCAGCTTTGACACCAAAAGAAAAATGAAGGAGGCTCTTACAAAATCTTCGGAGCCAGATCCTCCAAAGAAGACACAAATAGACATCAAAACTATTGACAATAAGCAGCTTGAAGATTTTGTAACTGCTAACACAAAGTCCTTCTTCAGTATACTCGGATTGTCTTCAACGTTCTTGAGCAAACCAGTAGAAGATTGGCTTCTCGATGAGAGTTATTGGGTTGCAAAGAACGTAGTGAATCACATGAAAGTTGTTAATGATATTGCTGAAAGAGGAGTGAAATTGATTGAAGATTATAACAAATTAATTACCAATGATGAACAACAGAAGCAATATCTACTGCAAGTTGTATCAAATTATCGGAAGAAGCTTCCGGACAAAACTAAGAAAACTCGTATCTTTGACGCAACAGTAAAATTTACGAGTATATCCATTCTATGTATCTATTGTAAATATCTATTGTATTGTATCTGTTTTATGAACAAATGGAAAAGAGGAAGGTGGTATGATAGGCCTCCTGGGGAACTTCCACTCAAAAAAAAAGTAACGTGACGCTTGCTGTACCTCCTGGGTGTCATGGAAATCAGCAAATTTTTAAATGGCGGGCGCGACCTCCAAATATTCGAATTTTGACCCGAAATTTCCCCAGGATCATTTTTCCACCAAATCAAACCAAATGAGAGGGTATCTCAAAACTTTGAAACAAAAAAATTTTACTCCCCCACTTTTGCATCACCCTAAATTATATAGGGGATGAGAAGGTGCCCCCTCAAAAGGGCATTCGATTCCACTCGTATGTAGGAGAATTACGAGTTCTGATTGATCGAGGACCTAGGTGTGGTGGTTATCATATCCGACTGGCAATTGGATGATCCCGGGTTCGATTCCGGGAAGTGCCTCATTTTTCACTGCTCGTTTCTCTCCTCTTCTTGTGCGGACACTCTTCTAAACAAGCGTCTTTATATATATATATATATATATATATATATATATATATATATATATATATGTATATATATATATATATACACACACTGTATACACAAACTCAGAATGTTCCCTGAAAAACTTATATGTTAAACACAGACCGTGCATGGAACAAGGAACTCTTCTGGGAAATTACATCCACTATGGTTCGAATAAGTAATGATAAATGACAAATACTATAGGTTTTTCTTTTTCATGATGGAAAGCCCAACGTGGGCACCGGGTTACTCGCAAAGAGGCCCCAAAATATAGCTTCCCTCACCAGCTATCTGCAAAGCAGATAGGATCCAGCTTTGGGACAGGATCTAGGATCCTATCTGCTTTGCAGATAGCTGGTGAGGGAAGCTATATTTTGGGGGTTCTTTGCGAGTAACCCGGTGCCCACGTTGGGCTTTCCATCATGAAAAAGAAAAAACTATAGTATTTGTCATTTATCATTACTTATTCGAACTATAGTGGATGTAATTTCCCAGAAGAGTTCCTTGTTCCATGCACGGTCTGTGTTTAACAAATATATATATATATATATAATATATATATATATATATATATATATATATATATATATATATATATATATATATATATATATATATATATATATATATATGTGTGTATAAAATGTTTTTAATTATTATTATTTTGCGTCTGTTTAACCTTCTTCGCAATATCTAAGGTCATATGACCGAAGGGACCTACAGCTTTACTCGCGATCCAAACCACGGGTCGTTAAGTCATCTGGTGCGCAAAAGGACGATCACCCATCCAAATATTAGCCAGACGCAATGTCGCTTATCTTCGCTGATCGACGGGAACCGGTGTTGCGACAATGGGCAGCAGCGTAGCCCTTTTTTTTATAACCTGCAAATTATGTGAACTTAATCAGTGTTTTCTTGTGTGGACCTTGTTCATGAACTTGTTTCGTTTTTGGACTTCTTTAAACAGGCTTTTGATGCTCTTTCCAGAAGTATTTCTCTTCAAAATCTAGAAATATATTGCTATAGAGGTATCGTTTTAGCTTTTACTTACGTTCTTATTTTGCAAATCGCGTACTCAATTTGTTTCTACAGGGTGTTCAAAAAGAAACGCAATCCATTGGAGAATGCATATATCATTGTGACCTAACCCTTTTCTTTCTGTTTCGGGTTGCGTTTCTTTTGAACACCTTGTATTGACCATATTAAGTTTTATACAAAATCTATATTGGTCGGTGTTCTGCAAGGCTTTTTTCTCGGTCCATTGTTCTTTTTAATATAACTAAATGATTTGATTAAAGTGTTAACTGAAGTTAAAGTGGTTCCTTTTACATATGACACTGTTCTTTACTGTTCATCAAGTGCCCATGCATAATTAACTAAAAAAATATCATGAATAAAAAATTACAGTTGATTTTCTTAAGTAAATTTGTGTAGAAACAGTAAAATGGCTTTAAATCCAAAGAAAACTAAAGCAATGATATTTACATCATTACAGCCATCTTTAGTCGACCTTTATCTTAATGACCCAAATTAGCGAATTCGTTAAATCAACCAAATACCTACGATTAATTCTTTAATTTAAACACTAAGGAAATTTATATAAAAATATCTATTTAGTATCTAACTTATCAATGTTCAATGGCAGTATTTATTTTCCTAGATTTTTGAGAAGTTGCTGGGATGAAATTTAGACCGTTTTTTCATATTTTTTTTTACTGAATCTTCCTTCCTTCACTTGCTTGGAACGACATTTTATTCAACTTGTCCCAACTGGAACCTTTACAAAATTGCTCAAAATAAAATTTTTAGAAATATTTACACATTTTGATAAATGACCTTCATACAGGAAATATATTATTCTGAATTGCAAATTCTTTATGAAAATATAATTTCTAAGTACGGAGAAAAATCTATATAGCGAGAATAACTAAATATTTGCTGCTCATTATACTAAATACTTAATTCAGCAATAGGCCTATAGGTATTCCACCTGTATGATATTTGCATTAACCACGGTCATTCTGATAAAGCCTTAAATATTAATGCAACCACAGTAGAATTGGATTGACTACAGAATAATTGAATTGGATATTTGGAATAGTGTGCAAACAGTTACCCATATACAGGGTGACCATAAAGTCCTTATCCATTATCATTTTCATTATTTCTCAAAATAGACACGGTTTTTATGGACAACCCTTTATTTGTTCCAACCAAAGATTTTTCTCTTTTCATATAAATTTGATAAATTTATAATTTTTTATTATTAAATATAAAAGATGCGTTTCTTATAAATTTATTTCCTGAATTTATTTCCCCTCTTATTATAATTAAATTAAATTAATTAAATTAAACAAAATAGAATTAATTAATTAATACACATTACACGAGGAGATTGTAGATACCAATCGACCATGGAAGTACTCCAGGGTGGACGTTAGGTAGTAGACAGGGAGTGCTGGAACTCCCGTTTCTTCCGTCACTGTCCTCCTTAGCTGATCTTTTTCTGCGTCTCATCTACTCTGAGCACTCCAACATGCTTTCAAACACACACACACTTCTCCCTCTAGTCCTCACTATACATACACGCATCTTACACACCACACATTCTTTTAAAAATTAAAAAAAAAAAGGCATAGTATTAAAGAGCCTCGGAGACCTTGATTTCTGCGCTCTCCTTTTGCTTCTATAGGGGCATTTTTGCGGGCATTCGCCCTTGGCCCCTTCTTCTGCATAAAAAATAAATTGTATAAACTTTGAGCTTTGAGCTCCTATCGCACAGGTAGAGCAAATATTAAATGATTGCTACGTGTATAATTCAATTAAAGAAATAAATAAAATGGCATCGTGGCCCAGAGACCTTGATTTTGGCTCTCTCTCGTTCTTATATAGTGGGGGCATCTTTGCGGGCGCTCACCTTTGCCCACTCCTTCATATACAATAAATAACAGAAAATACACATATCTTTATTATCGAGTCAAGATTAATCAATTTGTAAATACAATTTAATAATTGATTTATCCTCTTAATTAAAATGAAATTAAATTAAATTAAAATTAAATTAAATTAAAAAATTAAAATTAAATTAAAATTAAATTAAATTTTAAAAAATTAAAATTAAATTAAATTAAAATTAAATTAAAATTAAAATAAATTAAAATTAAATTAAAATTAAAATAAATTAAAATTAAATTAAATTAAATTAAATTAAAATTAAAATACAGACATTTATTTTCGAGTCGAGTTTAAGCAATAATCGTACATAAATACGATTTGAATCTATTCCAATCTTTGTGAAAATATTATTTAAAATCGGAAATTGGTTTTAAGAAAATTTCCTTGAAATTTCGAAGCGGAAATTAATTCTTTATAATTAGTAGAAATTATTTTTATTTTATTTTTTATTTTTTTTCATTTTGTTATTGCATATTATTATTATTATTAAGAAATTCTCCAGTAATATCTTATATATATATATACACATAGTATAAGATATTATTCGAGAATTTATTAATAATAATAATAATAACAATAATAATAATAATAATAATAACAGTAATAATAATAATGATACCCTTTGCCATTTATTGCGAGAACACATTTGTAAGGAGAATACTCAACCAAAGTTACGTGGACGTCTCATGAGAAGAAATACTGTTGATAAATGCGTAAATCTTTTCTTTTCTTGTTTTCGTGTAGCGTATTTCTAAAGGAAGAAAGACGATTATTATTTAATATATTTCTTTTGCTGGTTATAGACGAAGTCCGTTTTTCATTTTCGGAAGTAAACAATGATGAAAAATGAAAAAACGGTAATAGCATTTATGCAAATATGTCACTCTTATGTACAGTGTTTGCATGCAATATATATATATATATATATATATATATATATTATATATATATATATATACCTTGTTAACCTTGTTTGGGTTCAGTGCGTTGGTCTTTCTTCAGACGAAGGTCAAGCTGGTGGCTCCGCCTCTAGTCCTGGCTCGGTGGAGGGGCGAGTTGCTCTCTTCCGCTCTCCACCGCACGTAGCCAGGTACACCCGGCTCATCTGGTATCGTCCCGAGCCAGGCATCTAGTCTTCTCTTGGAGACTTCAACTTTGACCCCTGTAACGGTTCTGAGGTCCTTTCGAAGCTGGTTAAAAAGTCTTAGCTCCCTGACAACCAAGCTATTTTCCTTCAGTGTTGAAGAGGTACCTTGTCGGGCCTTTAATTTGGGAACACTACACATTCTGCCTTTCCTATTTTCCAGCGTTGTTTCGATGGTAATTGGGTTTTATTTGAGGTTTGGTACCAGTTTTTCGATCAGTTTCCTTATATAGATTATGGTATACCGCTCTCTTCTTCTTTCCGGGGAGTACAGATTTAGTTTACGTAGTCTTTCCCAGTAGTTGAGTTCTTTGCAGCCATCAATCTTGGCTGTGAAATGTGTCTGCGTTTCTTCTAGTTTATTAATTTTTTCCTTTTTACATGGCGACGTCAAAACGGAGAGTATTCAAGTTTTGGTATGATCAGTGTTCTCAGCAGGGGAATCATTACTGTCTTGTTCCTCCTTTTGAACGTTCTTAGTATCTGTTCCGCGACTATTTTTGCTTTGCTTATTGCTATCTGATTTTGTTTCTCGAATTTGGCATCATCGGTCATTATTACCCCCAAGTGTGTGTGTGTGTGTGTGTGTGTGTGTGTGTGTGTGTGTGTGTGTGTCCTTACTATTAAAAAAAACACCTGCATTTTTCTTCCATTTCCTTTTAACCTTACTTAAAATGTGAAAACAGTGTGTTACACAAACGTCCAACTATTTTTAACAGAAAAGGGGGGTAGGGGTAATGGGGGATGGGGTTATGCAACAAGGGGGGTAGTACCCCCCAGTTGCATGAAGGGGGAGGTGGGATTTGGGGGAAGAGGGAGAATGACCTCCCCCAAAGGGGTAATCCTAACCTTTTGAGCTTCGCATTTTGAACCAGTGGGTTAAAAATTTGTGAAGCTATATTTAAAATGTAAAATAATATTTTTGTCTTCATCTCGATACTCTGCGAAGGTGCCCTCGCCGTAGGCGAGTTTGCGAAGCACAAGCCCCCCCACCCCCCGTAGGGTAGGGAGCCAAAGGCTCTGCTTGTTTTGTTATTATAAAAAGTGTTTTGAAATGGATGTTTTTTGTTTTTTAGGAAAGTAAACCGCAAAACATGTTTGGACATGACGGGTAGCTAGGTGGAATATCCTAAAAACAGCGTAGGAACTGTACGAATATATACAAAACAACAAAAAAAGAAAAGACGAGAGAGAGAGAGAGAGAGAGAGAGAGACACACACACACACACACACACACACACACACACACACACACACACATACGGGTAAAATAATTCCTGTGTAACTCGTATCCTCCCGCATGTTCACCACCTTATTATACCCATATATTACCCAAACCGCCGAAAGAATTCCTCTTGCTTTTATAAATACGCCTTTCAACGTATGTGGGTACACTCTATAATCATACAGCTTACCCGCTCAGCACATAAAATTTTACCCGTAACAATACACAACGATGTACACCTCAATCCTTCCTCGTCTCTTAACATTTTTGGCGTTTCCTTTTCTCGTAATCTTTCCTGGAAAGCTCACATATACTCTCTTTCTAAAACAATTCCTAAGAAGTTACCTGCTGTACTGGTTCCGCAGTTTCTTTAACGCCACTCAGTTGCTATCTCTGTACAGGGGTCTTGTCCCCCCCTCCCACCTCTATGGATTACGCTTCTCATGTGTATTGTGGCTCAACCCACACAGCTCTACTTGATCGGGTGGAATCAAAGGATTTTCGTTTCATCATTTCCCCGCTTCTTACTGATTGTCTTCAATCCCTCTCTCTTCGCTGCAATGTTGCCTCACTCTCTCTTTACTATCGCTATTATAACGGACACTGCTCTTTTGAACTCTCTAACTGCATGACTCCTCCTTTGAGGAGAGCATGCAGTACCAGACTTTCGATACATTCTCATTCCTTTTTTGTCTAACTCTCTAACGCAAGGGTTAATCGGTATTCTTAATTTTTCATCTACTCGACCAGTCAATTCTGGAACGGCCTTCCTCAGTCCATCTTTTCTCCTGTCTATTGTCGTGTATTGGTTTCTAAATAGGAAATTTAACAATGTTTTTGGAGTGTATTAAACTGATTTAATTGTATGAAATTGACATATGTAAAACATAATTATTTGAAATATAAAACACTAGTTGGCAACATGGAGAGAGAGAGAGACGAAGCCGGAGGCATGCCCAGAAGTCAGTCTCGGACGCGGTCTGTTATGAAAAAGAGTGATTTGTTTAGTTAAGCTGTAATTGTGGTTTAAATTTACCTTGAAGCTCTCTCCATGATCCATTGTTAAATTATGAAGTTGCGCTTGCTTTCCCCTGTTACTATTACTGTCCTAATTAAAAGAAGCCAATAAATAATGAAAATTATAGTCATTCGCAGTTCTCCTTTTTGGTTCAAAGATGTAACTGCCCTGCAACCCGTGTTTTGAGTTCTATGGCGACCACGCTACCTCGTATAAAGTTTAGAAAAGGAGTGTAAACTAAGTATTAAGAGTAAAAATAACGCAGATAACGTAAAATTAAAGAAAAGTAAATAAAAATCAAAGCCATTTCACGACACTGACTTTCAATCTTTCAAACGCAGTGTCCAAATACCTCGAAAACTTTGAATCTTGATTTTGGGGTTTTTCTTATTGTATGGGGCGGGGGGGGGGGCGTTTTTGCGGATATTCGCCTTTGGCCCATCGTTCCTACATAAAAAAAACCTGCCCGTACGCATGAATATGCTACGAATTCAACACCTAAAGCATCAAATCACAAGCAGAAAAAAAAAATTGCCGATCAATACTAGAAATATTCAGTGAGGAGTGCCAAAAACTGACAAAGCGCTCAGACCAACAAATGCAACACATTGCGCTATCTCCTGGATTATTATTACCAGCATCATCGGTAGTCGAACCCCCGACATCAGTGTCTTTACTTCGTTTGTTAGAAAAATACCAAACCAATGCATCCACATCAATATTTGAGGATGTTTAACGTCGTTCGTAACCGCAAAGGTCACGTGACGAAGGGGACCCATATACAGCTTTATCCGTGTGGGATCCAAACCTTTATATCCAACCAAGGAAGATCCAGAGAAGCACCTTTAGGGCTAAAATATGAAGTCCGAGCCGGGAGTCGATCCCAGAACCTTCAGATTAACATCCCGGGCTCTTCCATTAAGATACACTGGTGGATAAGAGTCGCACTAACATCCCACCTTACCTCACCTTATCTGAATTAACGTTACATAAGAAACTTCTGTAAATATGAGTGTTTGGAATCATGCAGATAAGAATTCAGATAAGGATTCACATAAGGATTCAGATAAGAATTCAGATAAGGATTCAGATAAGAATTCAGATAAGGATTCAGATAAGAATTCAGATAAGGATTCAGATAAGGATTCAGATAAGAATTCAGATAAGGATTGAGATAAGAATTCAGATAAGGATTCAGATAAGAATTCAAATAAGAATACAGATAAGGATTCAAGCTACTCTTTATGACGTAAACCAGATTTAAATTAGTAAATTGGACGCAACGCAACGAAAGATTGAATTCTTTTGTTGAAGATGTAAACCTGATTTAATACTACTACTATGCTACTACTACTACTACTACTACTACTAATAATAATAATAATAATAATAAATAAATAAATAAATATATTAATAAATAAAGAAATGTATTAATAAATAAATAATTATATAAATTGAAAATAGCTGGAAAAGGAAATTGGATAAGTTCATAGCGAATCAAAACAAAGCGAAATCATATATTGTGAAAATCTGTATGAATCCATTATCTAAATTCGGTATCCGGTGCCAGTGCCACGAAACTAATAATAATGGGAATTATTCCGATTCGTTCCGTTCTTATCTCAGTGCCACAAGAGGCAGACGCATAGGATACATATATATATATCGAGTCCGCAAAAAAAAAAAAAGGAGCATGACGAAAATTGCTCTCACGCCCGCATTTTTTGCCGGACCCTTAAATGTTATATATCTAGCTAAAGATAAAAGAGCCCAGAGTTGTATAAAATAAATATCATCAAAATCGGTCATAAAATAAAGATTTTATGGCCACAAACGTGCAATGACTAAAAAAAGTGAATTTCCGCGTAAAAATTTAATGTTCTTCTCATTTTAGATTATTGTTTTCAGATGCCTAAATAATTTTAATCAATAAAAATGATAATATGCCCTTTTCTAAAGAAGATAAAATATTAATAAAACATTATAGACTTGATAAAAATTATGGCGCAATAAAATTATTACAAGGGTCCGCAAAAAAAAAAGAAAAAAGAAGCATGACGAAAATGTTTACTGTACATTTATTTTTACACATAATGACAAATAACTTATTTTAGGCAAATAAGCAACAAATAAACTAAGTTAGTACCAAATTTCATGTCAATACGTCAAAAGTTAAAGAAAATATAAAAGTTTTACTACAACATGTCATATAATTTTACAATTTCCAAAGAAAACGAAATTATAAGACTAAAAAGATTGTTCGATATGTAAGAATTTGTAATAATTTGTAATAATTACTCTTGTAATAATTTTATTGCGCCATAATTTTTATCATTTTTATTGATTAAAATTATTTAGGCATCTGAAAACAATAATTTAAAATGAGAAGAATATTAAATTTTTACGCGGAAATTCACTTTTTTTAGTCATTCCACGTTTGTGGCCATAAAATCTTTATTTTATGACCGATTTTGATGAAATTTATTTTATACAACTCTGGGCTCTTTTATCTTTAGCTAGATATATAACATTTAAGGGTCAGGCAAAAAATGCGGGCGTGAGAGCAATTTTCGTCATGCTCCTTTTTTTTTTGCGGACCCGATATATATATATATATTATAATATATATATATATAATATATATGGGATAAATTTAACAATTAAACACGTGAAATGAATGAATGAATGATGCAAACCCATAAGGAAAAAGAAAAATGATTCCAAGGCCTTTCGTGTATTCAGAAGTATTCCCTGACGAGGTGTAGTTCTGAATACACGAAAGGACTCCTTGGAATGATTTTCCTTTTTCCTTGTGGATTTGCATGATATATATATATATATATATATATATATATATATATATATATATATATATATATATATATATATATATATATATATATATATATATATATATAATATAATTTTACTGCTGACCAGAATAAGTAAGAATACCTCTTAAAACTAATGAGGTTTTAACTCATTTGTCTCATATGAGGTCCAACCTTTTAAAAAGTAGTTAAAATGACTACATTACTTAAGTAGTTTTGAAAATAAGTAAATTTTTTACTTTTCTCACTGTCAAAATTACTGATGTGATAAAGTAATTCTAAGTAGTTCATGAGTCGAATTGGTTAATGGGGTTGTTTAACCTCTGAGGTCATACGACGGAAGAACCTACAACTTTGCGCGGGATCGAACTACGGGTCGCTACATAACCTGGACGCGGAGAACGAACGATCCTCCATCCAACTACTCTCTTCCAGACCCAATGAAGCTTAACTTTGCTGATCGACGGGAAGCGGTGCTACGACATTGGCCACATCACGACATAACCACCTTCATGCGTCGGAGCTTATTTCGCACCAAAATGGGTTAAAATATCTCAGTAGTCTTTTAAGTGGTATATCAAACAATACGCTTACTCGGTAAAGTGGTACTAAAAAATTCAGTAGTTGGTCAGAAGAGAGTAGTTTAAAATTTAACAATGCTAAACTCTAACGTCTGAAGTTATCCGCGCAAAATGGACTCAAAAAAAAAAACATGAATTAATTTTTACCAGATGGACACGAAATGCAAAGAAACTGACAAGTGGGATTATGACATGGTTCGAAACTCCAGAAACAAAAAAAGGGAGTATCGTTATAACAAAACTGAAAAGATAATGAAAGAAATACTTCAAACCTTCGAAAACAGGGATAAAACCGCTATAAAAATACCTAAGCAGGAATAATATCCTGGTCTGATACGAAACTCCATATAAACAAGGTCATGGAAAAATTTACAAAAGTCACGTGAGCTACCAATTACACAGTGTTTCAAAAATCCGGAATCATAGGAAATATTTTTAATGATATATATATATATATATATATATATATATATATATATATATATATATATATATCTTGGCTATTGATTGATAGCGTGGAAAACGCAGTTTAATAATGAACAGGAACACCAGAGAAAAAATAAACGTTTCGGAATGCACTAATTCTATCTTCAGGGCTAAAATAGTAAAAAACCAATTCACATACAGATACAAAGTATAAATTACAATTGCAAGTTAATTAATAACAATTTAAAATAACAAAGTTAAAATTATAAAATTATAAATTATAACTCAGCCAGTTAGTTGGTCGTCATCAGTTTCCAAAGGTATATTAAAAGAAAGAAGATCAAATGAAGCCATTCCGTTTGTGTGTGTGTGTGTATATATATATATATATATATATATATATATATATATATATATGTGTGTGTGTGTGTGTAGAAAAGAAAACGGGAATTCTTTATAATTTAAGGGTGACACATACTACTGAAAGTAAAGTTGTTCGCGTGCGGGAAAAAGTTTCAACTCACTCCGATGATTTGTCCGAGCTAAAGAGCTTTTTTTAGAAAAAGAATTTAAGCTTTTCGCATGCTACAGTTAAACCATAAAAATTATAACGGGTGTTCCACTTAAAACCTGCCCGCTGGAGTACTCGTACTTTAATTAAACAAATACAAATTTCGTCTCGCATTTGGGGGATTCGAACTTCCATTTCTGAAGTTGTCATTCTCTCGTCCACCCTGATGATTCAATAGACAGAGAACAAATTTTGAATGGACTTTCGCATTTTCTTTTAATTTAATCAGGGTTAATCAGGGTTTATTGCAGACATATGAAGGAATGACCGAAAAGTTACTAAAAAATAATCAGGAAATATTGCGGATTATAAATTTCTTTCAGAAATGTGATAAGTGCCCAAATGCACGGATGATATGGTAAAATGCTATATTTCATGAATATATATATATATATATATATATATATACAGTATATACATATATTGAGACTATTTTCTGAAGTGTTTTAAGTTTTAGAATACCACTCATGATTGAAAAGTCTCCTAACTTTGCAAATTTTGGGATATAAAAGTATAAATGCAAAAACTTTTTACACTTCCAGACTTCAAGTAAATTTTTTCCCAAACTCAGATATTTTTCTATTCATTCGTTTTCATTGTTAAACTTCACGAGTTGAACGATACAAATGGTGTTTACAGCTTTCGCGATAGTTTCAATAAGTAGAACATACCGTACATAAGGAGTGGTTCTAAAACGAATCTTACATTTTTTACACAGTGAAAATGGACCACTAAAAGTTTGATTCATTTTGCAATGCTTACACGCTCAAATCGTCTCAGAGCATAAAATCTACGTTTCTGTAGGATCGATGCGCACAAGTGTTAAATTTTTCAGCACAATTTCATTGCAGTCTGTGTTTTTCGCGTAATGGAACTCAAACCGGAGCAAGTGGCTTGTGCAGCACTTGGACTCGCGTCACGTTTGTTTGGTGAACTGTTGAGAGATGTCAAATATCAACTAAGAAACAAACGTGTTGAGATAAATGGGTTAAAAATTTCAGTTTTTCAAGAGATGATAATGGACATTTTGGTTATCTCAAAATGGTTTGTGTCAAAATGACGGAACGAAGAACTCATTGACAATTTTTATTCCAAAAATCCGGAAAGACTCTCCGAAGTGTCGAAAATAATGGTTACATTTTCCACCATATACCGAGATTAATGAGGACGAGGCTTGACATGGTGGCTGAAGCCAATGGAGACCAAATTAAATTATTTTATAATCAAGGCTTGTTTGTTTGTTAATCACGTGTAAGTTTTTTTCCGAACACTCCTTACACTCAAAATAAAACCTTCTGAATTTAGAACTTATAACTTCTTTTTGAGAATGTATTCTAGGCGAAATATTTCCTTTTTTGGGGGTATCAAATTCTTCTTCTCAGATGATATAACAAATTTTAATGATACATAATTTCTTTATACAGAAGAAATTGTCTTCAAAACCTCTTTTTGAGTGATTTGAGAAAATAGAAGATAATATTTCTCTTTATAGAAGGTTGCGGAAAGTCTTGGTGTTCTGTGTACCGAGTCTCGCAACATGCCCCAAACAATCAAAAAAAGAGTGCATAAAAAATGGAAAACGAAGAACATGTTTCGTTCTTAAACCAGACGAGAAACAACATCTTCTCTGACGGAGAATAAAGTTTTATCTTTACGATATGAAGTTCTCTCATGAATAGCGAAGGAATAAGACTATAAAATAATGGAATCAAAGTGGATACCCTTAAAAATTAAACGATAATTCCACACCTTCTGCAGAGTGGATCTTGTGAGCTATGTGTCGTGCATGGCTATACGAAAGAAGAAGAATTCGAGGGAACAAGCTCTCTTACATGAATCCAGCCTCTAACAAATACTAGGAAACACAAGAGACAATTCCTTGAGGTGGAAAAACTTCGTGCATAAACCCCATGCGAGGTTGCAATATATATATATATATATATATATATATATATATATATATATATATATATATATATATATATATATATATATATATATATGATACACACTAGTGATGGATCGAGTGGTCGGTTTTTCACAACCGCGGTTGCGGTTGTGTTTGCGGTTGTCGATTTTTTTCCAACCGCGGTTGCGGTTGCGGTTATATACTATGAAAAATGCGTAATTATTAACTGGATTTAGCCACTATAGTGCGATTTAGCCACACTTGGTACATAATATATACTAAATAGTATTTATTAGTAAATACCTTATGTTGAACACAAGTTTTGCAATACACCGCTACCGCTATTTGTGTGTTGCAAAACTTGTGTTCAACATAAGGTATTTACTAAATAAATACTATTTAAATGAAGTATATTCTAAACTTATATAGCTTATGAAAGAATAGGTCAAATTAATTAAAACCATATTTTGCACTAAGTGTGTTACCAGGATGAGGGACGAGGACCCATCGCACTGTTCATCCCACCACCACTTTCCCCCAGCTTTTACAACCGCAACCGCACTTATGGAACGGCGGTTGCGGTTACGGTTGCGGTTGTGAATTTTTGTGCGGTTGTAGTGCGGTTGCGGTTGCGGTTGCGGTTATTCGATCCATCACTAATACACACAGACCGTGCATGGAACAAGGAACTCTTCTGGGATAATTAAATCCACTATAGTGGATGATGCAAGCCCGAAGTGGGCAACGGGTCTCTCGCAAAGAGGTCCCATAAATATAGCTTCCCTCACCAGCTATCTGCAAAGCAGACAGGATCCAGCTTTGGGACATGGATCTAGGGTTTAAAGCAGCCTAGCCCTGCTACATTTAGAACCTCAATATAAGCAAAAGACTCGCTGTCTTCACGTCGGGCTAGCATCATGAAAAAGAAAAACTATGGTATTTGTCATTTACCATTACTTATTCGGACTATAGTGGATTTAATTATCCCAGAAGAGTTCCTTGTTCCATGCACGGTCTGTGTGTATCATAAAAACTCAGGGGACCATTCTGAGTTCATTCCCATAATATATATATATATATATATTATATATATATATATATATATATATATAATATATATATATATATATATATATATATATATATATAGGATAAAAACGAAGACGTAGAGCAAAAAAGTCATTATATTTGTCTGCAGCCGACGTTTCGGGCAACTGTACCCATTTTCAAGGCCTAATAAATAAAAGCTAAAATTAATGCATGACAAAAAATATGAATGTCAAAACTAAAACAATTTAAAGTACAAAATTAAAACGGTTCAAGAATAAAAATTAAAATTACAGAGCATAAAACAGGCATAAGCCAAAAACAAATCAAAAGTAAAAATATATAAATGACAAAAATATACGAATGAAAAATAAAACTTAAAAACTAAAACATTCAAACATAAAATAGTAAAAAACTTTACTAATAAAAAGTTAAACGAAAAAAAACAAAAGTACACCAAACATACCATGCTCACTTGACAGCCACAAAAAACTGAGGCGAAAAGGAGACAGGGTCACAAGGGAAAAAAAAAAATTATAAATTAAAAATTTTTAGTTTGTAGGTATTCTAATTAATATAAAGCGGGTAACAGCTAGAATCAATATTTAAACTGGAGTTCAGAAATTTAATGCACAAAGATTTGTAAATACGGAGGGAGGACGGGCATATATATATATATATATATATAAACTTGTTATATCGATCGCGCCTCGGTGGTGTAGTGGTTAGCGTCGCTGACTACGAATCCATAGGCCCCGGGTTCGAGACCCGGTGACTGCAGCCGGCGCACAATAAAGAAAGTGGTTGGTAGATAAATGGGTACCCTGTGTGGCCTAGTGGTTAAGACGCTGGGCTGCTGGTGGGGCGTGGTTCGGATTCCACGTTAAACTGTAGGTCTAAGGTGGAGTGAAAAGCTTGACCTTCGTCAGAATGAACAATTCGGGCGGAAGCTAATATATATATATGTAGAGACCAATCAGAGAAATTCCTTTCCTCGCCGTTCGCAAACATCTGGGAATCATCAGAAATCGAAAAACACACGTGGTTTTCAAGGAGAGAGAAACAAAAGCATGCTTTTTTTTCCCCCAAAAAGGACCGCGAAAAGTTAGCGTCTTACGAGCCTATATAAGCCAGAGTTCACTGAAAATCGCCCTCACTCTGCTCAATAAGACACATTTCTTCTACTACTTCTTCACCACCTTTCTCTACAAAAAAAAAAAAAAATGGTGTCAATAATCCAGCAGGGTTGAAAGCACCTTAAACAGAAAAAACAAACAATCACTCTGCTCGTTACTCCTCCTCGTGAATCTTCCCTTTCACGTAGCGCCGCTTCGACCCCAGCCGGCCTCAGTCCCCAAGCATCACCTCAACCATACACGAAGCGAATCAACACTTGAGGCGACCTACACTTTCATCCCGCTGGAAGCAAACATCACTCTACCGACGTCATCCTTCTGGCACTGGCTTCACTCATCCTTCACCACAATTCAATCAGCGACCGTTCAACAAGTCTATCAACGAGCCCTCAGCACATCCTCCTGCCGGTAGGCCAACACGTCTTCAGAGCTATCTACGGCGAAATGCAATACTGTCAACCTTCACGTAGGCCCTTGTTAGTCTTCAGAGTTATCTACGTCGAGACGCAGGACGGTAAACCTTCACATAGGTTTCTTCAGCCTTCATAGTTATCTCCGTCGAAATCGCAGGTCGGTAATCTTCTTGTAAGCCCTCGCTCGACCACAATGTTTTGTTACGTCGTGCTAGACTATTCAGGATTCAAAGCTGAAAAGTCCACAAACTGCCTAATCGCGTAGGCCCTAAAAAGTATCTTCAATACTGTTCAAACTAACTCTCCCGTGCCTAATCGCGTAGGCCCTAAAAGGTGTCTTCAATACCGTTCAAACTAACTCTCCCGTTAAGACCGCAGTAGGCCTATTCAAGTGTTGTATCAATACCGTAGTTTTGTATCACCTTGTTATCTTGTTCAATCATATAACTTACTTATTTTGTCTCCGATTGTTTATTTGCTCCTTTATGCATTCCATTTTTACTGACCTATCCACTTACTGTACCATACTGTACTTTCATTATTTCAATTTTTATTGGCTTAATTACTTATTCTGTGTTCACCGCGGCATATCTCATTACTCATTAGCCTACCGAAATTAGTGTACTTACTTAACGACTATACTTACTTAACTTGTACTTACTTAACAATTAGACTGTATAACCATTTCTTATTGCTAATCACAGGCCTGCGATGGTTTTGTTGTCCGAAATATTTTATCACTTATATAGTAATTTTTGCACGCTGATTCCGAAAATAATATTAATTTTCGCCATCACGTACAGATTTTTCACAAAATGTCATATTTCATATTACATATGTAAGTAATTTTCATTAAAATTTACTCAATTAAATTTTGATTAAAAACTACTGCCTATAAATCAGGGGTCACCAACCTTTTTTTTTGTTCACCGCCCACTTTTACGATTTTTTGAAAATTAAAAAAGCTTATCGCCCAACTTAGATCAAAAAGAATAAATCAACATAATCGATAAAATAAATAATGAAATAAATGTTTAATTACCTTTAATGTGAGCCCACTAGTGGGCGCTACCGCCCAGGTTGGTGACCCCTGCTATAAATGCTTCCAGATCAGAAGTGACGTCATAACGTCTTCTAGAACAGTGCTTCTTAAACTTTTTCAATGTCATTCACCCTTGAGTCATTGTTACAAAATTTCATTCACCCCCGACTTCACCTTATAATTTATGTTCCATTTTCCTTTCTTTCTATATATATACAATTAAATATGGATCATGTCAACACTTCGTTCGGAAAGGAATAATGATTAATTACTGAAAATATATCGTTTAATTTACCACCTGAACAAAACTGAAAAAAATGAGTGACTAGCATTCTTATTAACAAAAAAAATCCGTTTTTTGTATATTTACATTAATAAAACAGAAAAAATGAATGACTAATGAAAACTAATGAAAACTAATGAAAACTAATGAAAAAATGAAAAAGCTAATTATTGGCAAGCATCATACATACCACTGCATATTTTTAAACGGGCTTGCAACATCAATGACTAGGGTGTTCGTGCATTCCTGTGACGAGCTTCCGAAATCGAGGCTCAATTTCCTTCTCCACAGCACCCGGCATCACAGAATCAACATCTACGTAGAAGAGAATTTCGTTTCTTGGTTTTCAATTCTACCAAAGTCGAAAATCCTTGTTCACACATAAAAGTAGTTGACATTACCACTAGTACTTCAAGGGCCTTCAATGCAACTGGTTTGTATTCAGGAAATTCAAGTAATCCAACCCAATAGTCTCCAGAGTAGGAATACGTCTCAAATACACGATTTTTGGGAGAAGTTATGATGGAGTTCCATTAACACCTCTGTGATCTCGACATCTACTCGCTTGATGTGGCTGGTAATGAACGGATTGACTATCCAACTAGCCAACTAGTCTATATTTACCCGGTCAGGCAGTTACCAGTTTCAAACCTGAGCAAAAATTATAATAATTGAGTCTAGTTTAGCTCATTCACCCTTATTACTTCATTCACCCCTAAGATTCCATTCACCTTAACAAAATTTTTATTCACCCTTGGGTGAACCATTCACCACTTTAAGAAGCACTGTTCTAGAACGTTCGAGAAACGCACCGCTAGTATATAAGTGATTGACAAGCCACGAGATGAGTCAGTCTCTCTAGTGCGTGCGAGGTTATAGTTCTTTATTATTTAAAGGTGCGCAGTGACTATATTTCTCTTTTGAAATTTGTTTATTTGTCGCTATGGCAACCAGAGGGTGTGTAAATAGCCCAAACATTTTCTGTTATATTTGTGGAAAATTTACTGTGAAAAAACAAAGGCGAGATATTACAGACTTCGTCAAGAAAGCATACTATGCGTACTTCGGAATGAAACTTGGGGATCAAGACAAATCATGGGCTCCACATAAAGTTTGTAGTGTTTGTGTTGAACAACTTAGACTGTGGAGTAAAGGTAAAAAAGATTCTTTACCTTTTGAGATTCCAATGGTCTGGCGTGAGCCTGGAGATCACAGCAATGACTGTTATTTCTGTTCATGTAACGTGCAAGGCTACAATACTAAAAATAAAAAGGAAATTTCTTATCCAAACTTTCGGTCTGCTATAAGACCTGCTGCTCATCGACCTGGTATACCTGTACCTACTAAACCAAATACTCTTGATATAACTTCATCTGATTCAGTGTCTGATGAGATGGAAATGATGATATTGACTGTTTTCAAACCGAAACAGCTGGTGAACCTCAATTGTTTACACAAAGTGAACTTAATGATTTGATAAGAGATTTGTGTCTCCCGAAGGAGTCTTCAGAGATTTGGGGATTCAGGCTTTGTGCAAAGAACTTGCTTTCTCCCGTGACGTCATTTTACTGGTACAGAAATCGAGAAAAAGAATTCATCCAATATTTTTCTCGAGAAAATTCACTGGTATATTGCAACAATGTTTCGGAACTAATACTTAAGCTAGGCGCTGCAGCCTATGACCCAAATGAGTGGAGACTTTTCATTGATTCCTCCAAAAGAAGTCTAAAAGGCGTCCTCCTTCACAACGGTAACTTGTATACATCTATTCCTGTGGCTCATTCGGTTCACTTGAAGGAAACGTACGAAAATCTTGAGCTTCTTCTAGCTAAGGTTAAATACAAAGAACACGATTGGTTACTTTTGAAGATTTAAAAGTGATTTGTATGTTGTTAGGTCAACAACCAGGTTATACGAAGTTTCCATATTTTTTGTGTGAATAGGATAGCCGAGCAAGAACTCGGCACTGGATAAAAAAGGAATGGCCGCGTAGAGTCAACCTGACGCCTGGTTCGAAAAACATTCAACGTGAAAGTTTGGTTGACACGAAGAAAGTCCTATTTGGCCATGTTTACAAAAAAACGCTATTTCGGCAGCGGCCATTTTGGATTTATGCTCATAAAAAAGTTTCCCCAAGGATTACAAAGTGGCATCAATTGGTTTCATGATCTGGAGGGCCTGCCCTACCAGAATCAACAATAAAACATTGTATGTACTCTAAAACACACCTCAGGTGCACCGCTGCAGGACTATAAGGCCTTGGACGAAGATGGAGATTGTTTTAAGTATCTGTGTGGTAAATTCCCAACTCTTTCGGAAGCAAAATTGAAAGAAGGAATTTTCGTTGGTCCCCAGATTAGAAAACTGACTTTGAAAGAACAAGGAACAATTTTGAAAAAGAAGCGTGGATTGATTTTAAGGATGTTATCAGCAAATTTTTTGGGAACAACAAGGACCCAAATTACGAAAACATTGTGAACAACATGCCAAATAAGTTCAAAGAGTTGGGTTGTAATATGAGTTTAAAATTACATTTCTTACATTCACAATTGGATTACTTCCCTGAGAATCTCGGAGCACTCAGCGAAGAACAAGGAGAATGGTTTCACCAAGCCATCAAAGAAATGGAGAAGAGATATCAGGGAAGGTGAGACATTCTTTTTAAAGTTGTTTGCATTTATAATTACTATAACAAAGCAAAATAGGTACTTAATGTAAATTGAAATAAATAATATTTATTTATGTTGTTTTTTCCTTTCCAGTTTGTAGAAAATCCTTACGTGATAGAAAAAAATGAACACCTTATTCGAAATCAGCGTAGTTGAATTATATAAAATCAGTTATTAGTAAGAAAACAACTCTTACAAAGTTCTCATTGGCAGGCCTATGTAATCAGTCATTTGTAATATAGTATAAATACCGTTATAGAATTGTTAATCACTGTGAACAAATAATTCATTATTTTTCTAATTAAACACAAAACAACGAAGTAATTTTTCTCTCCTTATTAAATATTGTTTGTTTGGGCTGTATTTCCAAACTGGTGACCCGTAATTATTAATTTCAATATAATTCACTATAATTCATTAATTATAGTAAGTCTACTTTCTTGGCCACATCAAATTGGTGATTCGTAGGTTACTATATATATATATATATATATATAAAAGCAAGTTGTGTGTCTTTCTGTCCGTATGTCCGTTGTTCTGTCCGTATGTCCGTCTGTCTGTCTGTCTGTTCGTTTGTTGTTAACTTTTTGGGGTCTCTCTAAAAAGAAAGCTGAATTAGCTAAACAGGGCCCCTACGGGCAGTGCTGCTGCCAGTAATTGGGGTGGTGGGGGGAGCTGGGCCCAGTAATTGGGCGACCGTAGGGCCTCCCAATTACTATTTACAATTATTATTTTTGGTCATTAAAACTATAGAAAAGAACGCAGCCATGAAAATCTTAAGCTTAAAATTTAATAGTCAGCCCACCCCAAACAACTGCTGGGCATAACAGGCAGTGTGTGTGTGTGTATATATATATATAATTTAGTGGTGGACCGGATGTCAGTTTTTCAACATCTGCGGATGCGGATATTTAATTTCAATATCCGCGGATGCGGATGCGGATATTTAGTTAATCTATCAATATAATATAGAATTATGAATATATGACATAATTTTTCAAATTTCGTGATATTACTATTATGGGAGGCAATGCATAAGAATTAAAATTAATATTAATGTTTTCATTATGATAAAAATAATAACTTTCTCAAGAGTTTCAGCCACAGAAAATGGAATGAAACAAGTTTCATTCAATTTTCTGTGTTACCACCTATTTATATTTTCAGGTTTATACATTTGTTTGTTCATTAATAATTAATACTTTACGTGAAATGTGCATGACTGGGCCTTATAAGCTACTTTATAAGCTAATTTAATTGTAAATTGCATAATTTATTAGAGGTAATATCCGCATAACATCCGCAGCCAGAGGTGCGGATGCGGATCCTCGGTGGTGGTGTGCTTAGCATCGCTGACTACGAATCCATCGGCCCTGGGATCGACACCCGGTGACGGCAGGCGGCGCGCTGGAAAAACCAGCTGTTCATCCTTTCACACAATACAATAAAAAAAATTGGTTGGTAGATAAATGGGTACCGTGGGTAGCCTAGTGGTTAAGACGCTGGGCTGCTGGTGGGGTGTGGTTCGGATTCCACATTAAACTATAGGCCTAAGGTGAACTGACAAGCTTGACCTTCGTCAGAATGAATAATTCTGGCGAAACAAAACCAAGATTAACCTGGCTATGTGAGGTGGAGAGCGCAAGAATCCAACTCACTACTTCACCAGGCCAACTCGAGAGGAGGGGCGACAAGCTTGACCTTCGCGAAATGAGAAATCATCGCCGCGCGGAACCTTTGTAAGGTTGTAAGGTATATATATATATATATATATATATATATATATATATATATATATATGATGCGAGATACTGCAAAGGGGTCGCCCTCAATTAGATTCTGAACCATCGTTCGAAGCCATAATATATATATATTATATATATATATATATATATATATATATATAAAATTGCTTTCATTGTGCACAATTCATCATCTAAGCTCGCTATAATGCTTTTGATTTGTCTATAAAATGAATCCCTCTAAATACAGTATTATCCACAAGAGCAAAATTCCATTAAAATTTCCCATTAAAAATATACTGAACGGAAATTTAATCTTCTTTAGTATTTTTTTTTTTTTATTATTATTATTATTTTGGAAAAACCAATTCGGACGAATCGTTTTTATATTTTTGTATTTTTCAGGAGGCATTTTTAAGTCATTTCAATTTTATAAACCAATAATCTAAAAAAAAGATTCGTAATTGAACCAATACTTCACTCTAGTTTCCAGGAATGTCTTCTGAAATATATATATATATATATATATATATATATATATATATATATATATATATATGGGAATGAACTCAGAATGGTCCCCTGAGTTTTTTATGTGGCAGGGCTAGGCTGCTTTAAACCCTAGATCCATGTCCCAAAGCTGGATCCTGTCTGCTTTGCAGATAGCTGGTGAGGGAAGCTATATTTATGGGACCTCTTTGCGAGTGACCCGTTGCCCACATCGGGCTAGCATCATGAAAAAGAAAAACTGTGGTATTTGTCATTTACCATTGCTTATTCAGACTATAGTGGATTTAATTATCCCAGAAGAGTTCCTTGTTCCATGCACGGTCTGTGTGTATCATATATATATATGATGTTACTTTCGTGAAATAATTTGATATATATATATATATATATTATATATATATATATATATATATATATATATATTATATACCGTACCTATATATATATATATGATGCAAACCCACAAAGAAAAAGAAAAATGATTCCAAGGCTTTTCGTGTATTCAGAAGCAGGGTTGGTACCCAAAAACCCAAACCCAAAAACCCACCCAAAAACCCAAGATCAAAAACCCAGCAAAAACCCAACCTAAAAACCCACATCAATTTACTTCTCATAAACTTAATTGTAAATTGGCATTTTTTATAATATAGTTATGCAGTCTTATATATTAACAACTACTGTATAAACTATAATTAATATGATAAGGCCAATATAAACTAAAATTTCCAGAAACTATTTATTTGACATGTTTCATTATGAACTTTATATCTAATACTGTATCTAATTTATCTATCTTCTAATTGGCTACCTATATCTAAAAATAAATCGTGTTTCTTTTCAGCTTTATAATTTAAATAATTTAAGTGGTACCTAATATTGATAAATTATTGATCAGTATGTTCAGCATCTTTTGACCTTAGGTGGCGGTAGATTCGAACCAACATTTCTGCCTTTTCTTTCCCTAACCTATTTTGCATTTTACTCCATACCAAGCCAAACGTTGACAAAAAAATCTTTCCAATGATCCGGAACTGGCCGGACAACTATGAATAGATCTCATAAATTAATTTAGTAAAACCTAATGGTAACCTGGTCTCTTTTTTTTCTTTCATTTCAACAATTTTCCACCAATTACTAGCTGATGTAGAGCTCACTATCCTATCTTTGAATAAATAAGGAGGAAAAATTAGTGCGTCTTTTAAGCGGAATGCGTAATATCCTGCCATGTATTCTGAATTTATTTCAATCAGCCATTCTTCAGCCTCTTCCTCTTGAACTCTATTCAATTTTTGTCCTGAAAAATAATAGAACTGTTTGGAAACAAAAATAAAGCTAATATAAAGTATATAATTTATGTTATGGTATCTAATTTATGCTAATTGTTATCTAATATGGCAATGCCAGATGATTTGATTCAGATTAGAGAAAACTCTTCCGCCCATACAGTTGAGTTACCTATGTTTTATATATTGATAGTAGTTAAGCATTTAGATCCTATTTACCTTCATACTTTGGGTCAGTTATATTTGCCAAAAAATGACATGGCTCCATAGCTTTTTTAAATCTCTTAATAATATCTTCTTTGTACGGAGCTAATTTTTCATTTTGGATTAAATTGAGCCAAATTTCAACAGCATCAGATAATGTTGTATTATCAGCCTGCAACTGTAACAAAAAAAAAAAAAAACTATAAAGTTATATATGGCTGAATGAAAATATCTGTAAACATTTAGAATTATGCATTGTTAGAATTTATTTTTTGGTGTTACAAGTTACAACACATAAAATGAAGTGTATTTTAATTATTTATTAGTAGTGCTTTAGGACACGATTCTATAAATAAAATATGTACTATAAGTCTATAAAATATCTTGAAATTAATATTGGTATTTAAAGTTAAGTAATTTTAACTGCATAATATAAACACACCTTATCTAGAGCATTTCCGACAAGTAAGAGATGTGACTGTAAATTGAGTGCCTCTCTCTGTATAGATAAGTTATTTATCAATTTTTCGATGTTGTGATCAATGTCTTCAATATGCTCTCCTCTTATTTCTACAGTATATATAGAGAGTAATTTGACAAATAGGTTTTTATGCATTCTAACTGAGAATTCCATCTGGTTTCATTTGGTAGTTGCGGCATCATACCTCCTTTCTCCATTAACCAACCCTAAAATATAAATTTTTATTACAAATATTGCTGGATTTGACAGCATAAATAAATAGCCTATGCAACTTATTAATGAGTCGTGAATTAGGATTCACATTGGTGACAGTGCTAATACTAACATTGACAGTGCTAATGCATAAAAGTAAAGCTGACAGTAGCTAATTTATTGGATTTGTTTTTAGCTTACATGAGGTTGGTGATGGTTTCGGAAATATTTGTTAATTTCTACAACATACTTGAGAACTGATTTTGGGGAGACATCTTTTTCTACCAAGTTTAGATGGTGTGCTGAACAGCCATAAGTAATAAGACTGTAGTTGTCCTCCTTAAGAATTTCTCTCATTCTTATCATTTTGTTTTCGTTATCAGTACATATAGCAAATACCTGAAAATAAAATGTCATAACTCGTAAGGAACTGAGCATTTGAGTATACCAAGGCGGAGAATTACATTCAGTTTATAACTAAAATAAAATGTACCTACAAAATAGTTATACTTACATCAATGCCATATATTTCTTTAGTTTTTGTTATTGCTTCTCTAGCTTATTCTGCTGTCTTTTTTGTACTTCCAGCATCTACTGCTGAAATTAGATATGGCTTTTTTCCATTATGAATACTGTGCGCAATAATAGGATCATTACCTACTGAACTCCAGCCATCTTGTATAAGGGTAATGGTACAATCATCAAGATTAAGGTCATTCTTCATTTCATGGATTACTTCATCATTAACTTTTATTAACAGATCAGATGCCAACCTTTTCCTCTTTGGTGGTTCATATCCTGATCTTAGACCTTTGATTAATTTTATAAATTCTTTATTTTCTAAAACGTTGAAGGGTATGTTAGCTGAAAAAAAGAACCTCGCAACTCGTAAATCTAATTTTTCCTTTTGGTCCACAGTCGTTCTTACCACAAATGGTGTAATTGATCTTTGCCTTTGATGCTTTATTGGTGTTGAATGACAGAATGTGAATGATGAAGAACTTGCACTGGTGTCACTCATTTCAGGCACATTTTCACTTATAATTTTTGGATCATCTTTGCCAGAAGCTAAAGTTGGAGGAAGTGAATCAGTTTCAAGTGATGCTCCAAATTCGAGTCTCGGCATACCTCTTGCCTCATTTTCAAAACATTCCACTTTTCTTTTACTGCATTTCTCTAGAGTCTAGATGATGTTTCACTCTCTCAATTTTTCGAGTGATACTTTCTTTGCAATAATTGCATAGTGCTCTAGTAGGCTGATCACTTAATAAAGTCACCTCGCCCCATTCGCTAGCTTTAGATCTTCCACCTCTATAACGCTTTGAGTTTGGCATCTTAAAAATTTAAATTTGAGTTAGGTCTAAATAAAGCTGAAATCTGCTGTTAAGAAATAAAGGAAAGATCTAAAACTAAAATGGAGAAAATTCTAATATATCATTATCTCTCATATCTGAACTTTCTGTGAAATAAAAATGTCTTTTTAATATATATTGGAGATTAAATAAATAAATTAATAAAATAATAGATATATTAGGCACTACATAATTATCGAACCTTTCTAAAAAAAATTTCAACCCATCAAAAAACAAAAAAACAAAAAACCCAGCAAAAACCCAGTTGGGTTGGTTTTTTTGTGAAAAACCCGGGGTTTTGCCAACCATATTCAGAAGTACACCTCGTCAGGGAATGAAGGGAGAAGGCAACATGACAGAAATACATACAAGCAGGACAGAAAAATAAAAAGATTAGCACATGATTAACAGAGTTGATTAGAGGCAAAAGGTATTTTAACAGGATAGTGTCAATTTTATACATTCCCGCACTGTTATTGAAATTATTTTTAATATATACTAATATATTATTTAATATAGTATTAATATATTATTTTTAATATATATATATATAAGTTTTATATATATATAATATATAATATATATATATATATATATATATATATATATATATATATATATATATATATATATATATATATATATATATATATATATATCTGGTGATTTTTTTTTAAATGTGACACTTCAAAAAGTGTGTATTTCGTTTTCAATCGACTGAAATAAAAGCATGTTATTTCTACTGTACCTTCTCTACACATGAGGAATTAGCCCCCCCCACCCACCCCTAGTGCAAAATATGCTCTATGTGATGTCCTTTCAGTTCATTAATTCTTCGCTTACGAACGACAAAATTTTGTAATATTCTGGACAGAGTATCTGTTGAAAACTGAGAAATTTCTTGTTCAATTTATGCTTTCAATTCTTCCATTGTGCGTGGAGTTGTGGAGTCCATTTAAACACACTATCTTTTAAATGACCCCATAGATAAAAGTCACGGGGGTTTAGGTCTAGTGATGTTTTGTGACCAAGATATTCCTTCATCATAAACCTCAAAAGTATCGTGTGAGTATTGTCAACTAAGAGAACATCTCGTAGAGAATGTTTTGCACTAGGAACGAATTTTCTATATGCAGAGATGGTATCGTAAAAATGTCATGCTTTTATTTCAGTTAATAAAAAAAATACAAACCTTTTAAAGTGTCACGTGTTTAAAATAAAAATCACCCGAAATATATATATATGTACAGGATGATTCAAAAAATTTTTTAACACTTATATGAAAAAGAATTACAGATGTTAACCCAATCAATCAATGCCACCAAAGATGTGTCTGAGGGATTTGGAAGCAACCTTTGACCGCTTTCATACATGTATAGATTTCCGTGGACAGCAAGTAGAGACTGTATTAAGCATTGTTTGCATCACAAAAAAATGTTTACAAATAAATTGGAAATAAAAAATAAAACCCCGTATAAGTGTTAATATTTTTTTGAATCACCCTGCATATATATATATATATATATAATATATATACCCTTCATGCGAGCGTTCCCTCAAAATTCGTTTTTATTAACCTTTCAAATGTTCTTCATTTCACGAAGGTCAAGCTTGTCGCCCCTCCTTTCGGCTTGTCGCCGTTCTTCTCAAATAAATTATTATTATATCATTATATTATTATAAATTATAAATTATTATTATAAATACAGTAAATAAATAAAAATATATTTGTTATCCAATTCGTATAAACATTAGTGGCAATACATCTCACGCCACGAAAGTAATCTGCTAAGATTACTTCGTTTTGAGAAAATGTCCATTACTTACTGCTATTTCGAAGCGAAAGTAATATTTTCTTATGCGGATTATAAAGGAAACCATTTTTTAAAAAAAAATTATCTTCAGATTAGCAGTAAAATCCAAATTTATTTCCGAGGGTTTTTTTTTATTTTGTATATTATCGTATTTTTTGCGGTATTCTTTCGTCTTTATTTTTTACCTTTTCTTTGGTTTTACTCTCTCTATGTCTCTCTCTCTCTCTCTAACTTGTGTGTGTGTGTGTGTGTGTGTTTTTCGCTATTTTCTATCTATCTATCTATCCATCTATTTATCTCTTTTTTTAATATTCTTCATTTTTTTCTGTCATATCTCAATATCTCTTAATTTTTCGCCTTTTACTTCAAAATCTCTCTCTCTCTCTCTCTCTCTCTCTCTCTCTCTCTCTCTCTCTCTCTCTCTCATTATCACCATAAAAGAATAACATTTTCAGAAACTATCATATTTTAAATTCATAAAATTTACTTAAAATGATTAAAAGCTTCTGAACAAAAATTGAAAGAGTTTTAAAAGTTAAAAATAAAACATTTTTCCAGATAATTTGAACATGATCGAAACAACGCAGTAACCCTCCTATTAAAAATAGTAACTTACAGTAACTTATTTTTGGTTGGCAAGGTACTAGTATTGATGGATACCGTAATGAAATTGACTGGATTCTTTGGATCTGATATATTTGCATGTCGGTTATAAATAGATATAGAGTGTAACATATTTGTGGATAGTAGTCTATTATGACTTGATCCTCTGGATCCAGAGATTCTATCTTTAGTTTTAAATCGATAATTAATTAGTTTTAAATTGATTAATTATTTAGTTTCGTAAAAATTGGTCGTTGCCATGTACAGGCAGTTTTTACATAAATTTCTTATGTTCTTGTGGTTCGGAACCCACGTAAAATTGTAGGTCCCCTCCGCCACCACGGAGAACATACACAATACACAATTACGAACACAGTTAGGTAGACCAGCCATGAGTGGATCCTAGGGTCTTTGTTGGTCTGAAACATTATAACTGTAACTTGACAAAAATATAACATAAAAATGGATCAGTAAATAATTTCTTATACAGCACAACACTACTATTTGCGAGCAAATTACTGTACATGCTTTATTAGCAATAATGGGCTTATTTGGCAAATCTTATTCTAGGTAATGCACACACAGAGATTAGTTACACTAAGTTAAAATGGAGATAAATATAATATAAAATTAATAAGTAATTAATCACACGACGACTTTTTATATTTACGAGTATATTAACAAAATAACTACGAAATTCCTTCCTCATATAATAATATCGTTAAACTAATATAAAATTATAATTAGGTTAATTTCAGAACATTAAACCTTAACATTTACCCAGACAAGGGGTAAAACACATCTACTACAATTAAAACATAATTTTGTTCAGATATCCACCTTATAAAAAGGAGTAAAGCTTACTTTGGTAAAAAGTGCAAAGACGATAAAAATTCAAATTTTCGTCTTATCGTATGTAAATAGGGAAATTTCTTGTCGTTACTAAATTTTTTAGCTATTCTGAAACGAGCTTTTTCAGAAGTGTATATATATATATATATATATATATATATATATATATATATATATATATATATATATGGGAATGAACTCAGAATGGTCACCTGAGGTTTTTTTGATACACACAGACCGTGCATGGAACAAGGAACTCTTCTGGGATAATTAAATCCGCTATAGTCCGAATAAGTAATGGTAAATGACAAATACCATAGTTTTTCTTTTTCATGATGCTAGCCCGACGTGGACAACGGGTCACTCGCAAAGAGGTCCCATAAATATAGCTTCCCTCACCAGCTATCTGCAAAGCAGACAGGATCCAGCTTTGGGACATGGATCTAGGGTTCATTCCCATCTTGAAACGGACATGTTATGTGCCTTGAAAAGTGGACGCTCAATTCTGCCAGTTGAGGTTTAAGTTTTGGTTTTTGACTAAAAATATAATAGTTACCCCTTTTTCTTAAATGTATTCAATCTGACGTGAAGACAGCGAGTCTTTCGCTTATATTGAGGTTCTAAATATAGCAGGGCTAGGCTGCTTTAAACCCTAGATCCATGTCCCAAAGCTGGATCCTGTCTGCTTTGCAGATAGCTGGTGAGGGAAGCTATATTTATGGGACCTCTTTGCGAGAGACCCGTTGCCCACGTCAGGCTAGCATCATGAAAAAGAAAAACTATGGTATTTGTCATTTACCATTAATTATTCGGACTATAGTGGATTTAATTATCCCAGAAGAGTTCCGTGTTCCATGTACGGTCTGTGTGTATCATATATATATATATATATATTTTATATGTGAGTGGGTGTGGGTGAGTGTCTGTTTTGTGTATTCTCGCTGACTCAAAATTGTATGGATAAATACAGTATATGTTTCTATGTTATCATTTTTTTTATAACCAATTTTAAGGATTTGTAAATAAAATTGGCTACTCTGTTTTTAGAACTTTTACTCTGATCTCAGCGAAGGAAAAAAAAAAAATAATAAATAAAATATATATATATATATATATTATATATATATATATATATCAGGGTGGTTCAAAAAGTGTTAACACTTACATGGAAAGAATTACAGATGTCATCCAAACAATACCACCAGAGCCTTGGGGCTCTGGAAGCAACGTTTAACCGCTTTCATACTAGGGATGGAAAATAACCGAAAAGTGTAAAACCGGTTTTCACCATCGCTATATTCTTAAAGCCGGTTTTTACCGGTTTTCACCGATGGGATTCTGTATGCTTTTTAGGGAGGTAAATGATCAAAATATTAAACAAAAATAAGGTCTTCACTGATTCAATCAAGTATGTGTAACATTTGAATTAAAAAGTTTATTATCGAACTTGATTTTTGAAGTAACGCTTGAGAAAACAAAGAGCATTAAGTGTCTGATCTGACATTCTTGATCGAATCTTTGTGATGAATAAACCAGCAGCTGAAAACACTCTCTCGGACTCTACGCTGGTGGCTTTTATTGTAAGCAACGCCTCCTACATTCGATCCAAATTTTCGCTTCTATTGAAAGTAGCTTCAAAATATTTGAATTCATTGTTTACGTCAAAGGGCTCAGAAGAATCTTTCTTGGGTTTCATTTTCAGTTTGTTCATCTCACACATGTACTCGTTCATAAGTTGATCGTCATCATGTACTTCACAACCTGAGCTGCATTGTGAATCTTCGAGTTTCGAAGCAATTGATTGGACTTGGTCGTCTGTTTCTGAAATCTGGCAAGCTTCTGGAAAAAGCCTCTTAAATGTATGATCCGCATACTTCTTAAGTGCTTGTCTTGAAGGAAAGAGGAACGGTGCTGATGATTCATTTTTCAAGACCTCGGGATTGTGGAGAAAACTCAGCAAGGCGACAGCTTCTTTTTGTCTTCTCGATGAGTAGCGATCAATGAGACACTGACGTAGCTCAAAAGCTAAAGGATTGTTTTTGCTTTCAAATTTATCCAAAATGAACTTCATGGAAGATTCAGCTTTGAGCAAATTTGCATCTTCGGAACAGAGTCCCTTCAAAACAATTTCTAGTGGACGAAGCGTGTCAAAGAGGCTCTTTAGAGCATTCCATTCTTCATCTGAAATCGTCTCTGTTGAGCGTATTACTCTGAGGGCCTTTGGAATGCAATTTTTGAGTTTCAAAAATCTTTCTATCATGGCCAAAAGACTGTTCCACCTCGTTCTACAGTCAAGGATAAGCTTCATTTCCTTTCCATTAAATTCATCTTTGACAAAATCCTGCAATCTCTCATTTTTCACAGGAGACTCGAAATATGCGGCAGATTTTTCTCACCTTATTTATTACTTTTAAGTAATCTTCTCGAAGTTTTGGAAGAACAATCACGTCATCTATGTCGGACTCAAAAATTGTATCACTGCATAAAATTTCACCCTCATCTTCCCTTAACTCATGTGCAGAGTGTTCACCTTCTTCGATGGCTTCATCTTCAGGGGTAGGGTCACTTTCCCCTTCAACTGAGCCAAAGTCTTCCAATCTTTTCCTAACGATTGCAATAGTTTTGGTGCTATCGAGAGAACCATTTATTTTCATGAGACCAAGAGACCAATGTTGATTTTCATCATGAACATTAATATTAATATATCTTTGGTTTTGCAAAGATGTATACTCATCCATAGTTAATGAATAGCGGATTTCTTTTCTCACCTGATTCTTGAAGTAGTTGACCAATTCATGTTTCTTTTTCTCATAAAAACTAAGCACCATTTTCTGACACCATTATGGGAAGTTGGATGAGGCTTGTCGTATTTTATCTTTCTTAGGCTTTCTTGAATGAATTCACTTTTAGCAATTGATTGGAAACTCAGTCCATCTACACACGCAAGTTTCGAAATTTCCTCTTCTATGGACTTTTTTTGCACAAATTCTTCCACTGTTCTTTGTTTCTTCAATGGCTGATTAATCTGGTCGATGTTTATGCCATGAACATTGTTCATGTGGGATGATAAACTTGAAGTAGAACCTCCACAACACTTTAAAACTTTGTGACATGTCATTGTCATACACTCTGCTTCTTCTTTATTCTTACGAGTGAAATGCTACCAAGCATTTGATTTCTTTGACATGATGGAGTATTAAATCTTAGAATCTTATAAACAAACAAAAAACGATACGAAACGATGCAAAACGTAATTACTATGTTTTTAAACGTTTGGAAACGTTTGTTTCATAGAAAATGGACCAAAGTGATCGGAGACTTGCGCAAAAATGTGAAAAACCGGTTCTTATCGTCGGTTTCGGTGATGATTAAAAATTTTCATCACCGGTTAAAAACCGGGTTCCATCTCTATTTCATACGTGCATAGATATCCGGGGACAGCAAGTAGAGACTATAATGAAGCACTGTTTGCATCACAAAAAATGTTTACAAATAAATTGGGAATAAAAAATAAAACTCAATATGTGTTAACATTTTTTGGAATCACCCTGTGTATATACACACACTGTATATGCCTCTTATCTTCGTAGCAGTTCCGTGCGTTGATCTACCATCACACGAAGGTCAAGCTGGTGGCCCCGCTTCTAGGCTTGGCTCGGTGGAGGAGCGAGTTGCTCTCTCGCGTTCTCCATTGCACATAGCCATGTGCACCCGGCTCATCTAGCACCGTCCTGAGCCAGACATCTAGCCCTCTTTTGAAGATTTCAACTTTGACACCTGTCACGTTCCTGAGGTCCTTTGGAAGCTGGTTTAAAAGTCTTGGCTCCCAAACAACCAAGATATTTTCTTTCGGAGCTATTGAAGAATAGGGACCCCAGCCTTCTTTAGTTAGGCTTATAAGGCTAACTAACGAAAATATCACGACCTAACCTAACCAATCGTTAGGTTACCTGTACGCCCTTGACGATTGGTTAGGTTAGGTCATGATATTTTCGTTAGTTAGCCTTAAAAGCTAACTAAAGAAGGCTGGGGTCCCTATTCTTCAATAGCTCCTTTCTTTCAGTGTTGAAGAGGTCCCTTGTTGGGCCTTTAGTTTGGGAACACAACACATTTTGCCTTCCTTATTTTCTAGTGTTGTTTGGATGGTAATTGTGTGTGTGTATATATGTATATATATATATATATGTGTGTGGTGTGTGTGTGTGTGTGTAAACTTGGTTTAGCTTCCCCCCGAATTGTTCATTCTGACGAAGGTCAAACTTGTCACTCCACCTTAGACCTACAGTTTAACGTGGACTCCGAACCACGCCCCACAAGCAGCCCAGTGTCTTAACCACTAGGATACCCAGGGTACCCATTTATCTACCAACCAATTTTTTTATTGTGGGGAAGGATGGACAGCTGGGTTTGCTGCGCGCCACCTGCCGTCACCGGGTGTCGATACCGAGGCCGATGGATTCGTAGTCAGCGACGTTAACCACTACACCACCAAGGCGCATATGTGTGTATATATATATATATATATATATATATATATATATATATATATATATATATATATATACGAGGGTAAGTCAAAACGTATCCGTAATTTGTCTGTCTGTTTTTCCAGGATTTTCTACACTGCTGATCGTTGGCGGCGCTGCAATCACTGAGCATACAGATCGTTGTTTCGTGGGATTGAGACCTTAACACTCGGTTGTTCAGTTGTAATCGCGTTGTAAACATGGCCCCCACCACTTTCGACTTGCACCAAAGAAGAGCAGAGTGCTGTCGTTCGTTTTTTTGGGGGGCTGAGGGTGTAAAAAGGGTTGAAATTCACAGAAGATTATCTATACAGTATGGTGATCAAGTTTTGCCACAGCGGAGCGTGTACGAATGGATGTTCAAAAGTGGCCGAACAAGTGTCGCCGACGCAGAACGTTCAGGACGGCCGTCCACACCAACCACTAAAAACGAACGACAGGACGCTGTTTTTCTTTGGTGTAATTCGAAAGTGCTGTGGCCATGTTTACAGCGCGATTACAACTGAGCAACTGAGTGTCAAAGTCTCAATCCCACGAAGCAGCGATCTGTACGCTCAGTGATTACAGCGCCGCCAATGGTTAGCAGTGTAGACAATTCTGGAAAAAAAGACAGACAAATTACGGATACTTTTTGACTTACTTTCGTATACACACCTCATCTCTTAATGTGTTCAAGTACTCGAAAATTCTATACAAAAGATATTGTGATAGTTAATCAAAATAAATACTAAAATTAACTAAATATTTTTCTTTTAATAATTGCCCAGTAAAGCCAAGTGTTCATAAGATTCAAGATCATTTTCAGAATTGAGGTGCCGCAAGTGCCTTTTAGGGGTGCCGCAAAGTTTCATGAAAATGACAACACTGAATAATTGAAAATTGAAAAGATAGTGAAGATGTGCAAATTTCAAGCAAAACAGAACGTTTGCGATTTATTACGTCCATGCAAAAACCGTATACGTTCATTTTAGTGTTGATGGGATTTGGGAAAATGGATGTTAAATAGTGAGATACAAGTAGTTACAAGGAAAAGAGAGGGAGCCACAACAACTTTACAACCGACTTGAGGTAACAGCCTTACTTTTCATTCAGCCGCAGACCACTGACAGAGAGAAGAATTAACATATAAAAGCAAGAAGGTTCTCTCCTCCTCCTCCTCCTCCTTCTCCTCATCCCTACCCCTTGGCCCAAAATTGGCATGTTTGGAAATAAGAAATTAAAAAAACATACGAAAATCTTTCCAGGTGTCGCGAAAGAAGGATACGAGTAGACGGCACTGGAGTGCCTTGAGCGAAAAAAGGTTGGAAACCACAGACCTAAAATTCATCCATTTTATAAAAATTCTCTATTTTGTAAAAAATCTTTCGTGAAATTAAATTTTTTTATGTTGTATATGGCAAAAGCTTCACCAGTTCTCTCTCTTATTAATATTTATGAAGTCATTATAGCACTTTGTAAATAAATTCGGTAGTTAATCAAAGACGCCTCTTCAAAAACTGTGTTGTTCGATGCCCCTGCGCGAACAGTACGTACAGTTTTGGAAAAAAGTTCGCCTAGAAAGTAAAATTTCTAAAAAAAACGTGACAAATTACTAACTGGTAACATTCTGTTTTTTTCTTTGAGTATTTTATTTTTTTCAGTGACGGTAATAAAATTTCAGGATCTACGAGTAAAACCAATTCTGATTTTAGCTTTACAACCAGGTAGACAACCAGTAGACAAGAGTAGACAAAAAAGGTGGAAAGAGAACCATAAAAATCTGGGCAAGTAAGCGTCAACTAAGACACTAAATTGTAGATAACTGAATCCCAGGTTGGAACAATTGGTTTTATAAAAGAACTACCCTGGATTTGTATGTTTTGGGTAAACCCTATCTATGTATGGTAATTTGAGCAAATTTTAAAGCTTTTGCTTCAAATCACAAGTTTCCTTCAATAAAACTTTGCAGGTTTTATTAAACTTATTAAAATTACTATTTTTTTAAAAAGGATTTTTATTAAGACTACCGTTAGTATACAGTTATAGAGCATTCATTCTATTTACCTTATGTCGATTTAGTTTTCCCTGTTCAAAATGGCAATACTGTAAATTCATTTGTTCAATTTGGCAACACTGTAAATTCATTTGTTCAATTTGGCAACACTGTCAATTCATTTGTTCGATTTGGCAACAATGGTATTATTTTTTAACTTCACCAACGAATGAATAATACCCCTAAACATATAAATCTTTTGAACTTATTTTCGACACTTATTCCTCTTCTCCCCGCAATTTCTTTTTTCCCGGTTAGGTCAACTGTACGCCCTTGACAAGTGGTTAGGTTAAGTCACGATATTTTCGTTAAAATATTCCACTTATTCCTTTTACCCCCGCTTTATTTTAACGAAAATATCATGACTTAATCTAACCGATTGTCAAGGGCGTACGGTTGACCTAACCGGGTAAAAAGAACTAGCCGGGGGAAAAGGAATAAGTGCCTTATTTTCAATTTACTAACACAGAACTTCACAAAATAACCTTAAATTAGGAAAACAAACTTTAATTTAAAGTTTAAAACATTTGATTTATAAACGGAGTCAAACTTCGCAAGGGAAGGTATAGATTCCAACACATTATTACGAGTCGAAAGCGAATTTCTATTAAAAAGCGAACCAAATCCGGGGGTCTCGTTTATCGTAGGAATCAAATAGAAAATTGAAAAGAGTTTATTAAACAAATATTAAACTATCACTAAAAAATCACTTTTTATGGTTTCTTATCTTTTCTTTATTCAATTAAGTAACCACGCATGAAATTTGAAGAGAGAGAGAGAGAGAGAGAGAGAGAGAGAGAGAGAGAGAGAGGAGTTCGAACCTTATTCGGATTGACCATAGAGTTCGATCTTATTTATCTTCGGTTGGTGGCGTTACCACTCGTATAAATTCCCTTTCATGGTTGAAGAACGTAACAGGAAATCAGCAACTAACCATGAGTGAAATCAATCAATCTAGTTAATTCTTTGTCATTCAGAAACTCCATTGACTTAAACACTTATTGAAGATACTGAAGCTATTTCTTATTTCTCAGAAACTGTACGGAACTCTCTGGTTTCTGTGGACGATTTTAAATTTAATTAAGAACTTCTCCAGAGTCAGCAATGAACAATCAACTTAAAGAACAAATTATGGAAATTATTTGGTGCTCCTCTAGTATGCGGTCTACAGACAAATTCACACTTTAGTATGCGGTCTACAGACAAATTCACACTTTAGTATGCGGTCTACACCAATTTGTTTTTTAAATGTAGTTAAAGAAGGTTGAAATGACAATCTTACTTGAAAAAAATTTATTGAAAAGTTAAAAACATAAAAAGTTTAAATGTAAGGAAAAAAATTTATTGAAAAGTTAAACACACAAAAAGTTTAAATGTAAGTATACTTTCTTAGCTTGTTTACTAATTGCTTGTTTACATCCCAATGTCAGTCGCCCTTGACGATTGGTTAGGTTTAGTCATGATATTTTCGTTAGTTTTAACGAAAATATCTTGACTAAACCTAACCAATCGTAGGTAGACCGCATACTATAGTAGCACTGGCAATTGAATTGTTTACAACTTTACTGCTTCAAATTTCTCAAGCTACTGATGTTAAACAATCATTTTGAATTTCAAGGTCAAATAGGGTCTAAGTCATGTGAGTGAGTCATTTAGCGAAAAAAAAAGAGCGGCAGAATGCGTGAGCAGGCACAAATTTAAGGAAAAAAACCTGTAGACTGCACTTTGAAAAAGGTAGAGCGCGGCAGAATTTGTAGACCGCATACAAAGGAGCACCAAATATTTCACCCGCCCGAAAAAAAAATTTTGAAAATATCCTCAAAAATTAATAATTAGTTATTTTCCCCTTTTATAGTTCAATCTTTTCAGCGAAAATAATCTTTTTTAAAAAAAAGGTCCCGAAATTACTTATTACTTTTTTTTTTGAGGGAGGGGGGGGATATTTCGGGGAGGAGGGGGGGCTTTTAGAATTATATTTTTTAAAATAAACTTCTATATAATTAAAAAGTAAAAATGAGCAGCTATCGAGTAAAAGCTTATTTGCTAATCAGTTTAGCAAACTCGCGAAAGTTTTTCCTCACTTTTATGCAGAGTGAAACGCAAAATCACTTTTATGCAGAATGAAACGCAAAACATTTTTGAAAATGTAAATAAACTCTAACTAACGTAGTTAAAGAGACGGATATTAAAAGATATAAAAGATATAAAGGATATAAAAGATATAGAATTAGGGTAAGTAGGCAGTGTTTGCAAACGGGATTCGAACTAAGGCAATTTTTTTAACCATGCGCATTCGCTAAACTACCGTGTCAATTCAAAAATGCTATATACGGACTACTCACAAATACAGGATGATCCATTTAAAACCGTACCCAAATTAAAAAATGTTTGTAATTTGGGTACGGTTTTAAATGGATCACCCGGTATAAATAAATACGATATCAGGGAGACGTGTTGAGGATTGACAAAAGTAAATAGACACGACGATAATGGTCCTCAGAAAAAAGTGGCAAAGCTTATCAATGGAATACCAGAGCGTGTCACCTTTACATAATTCAAAAGGTGAAAAAAGGAACACGAAATCTAAATATATTCATTCAATAAATCTGTTATTATTTATCCACTTTTATTGTTAAATGAAGCAGAATGGAAAAACTGGAAGGTGTCTATTTATTTTTGTCAACCCTCTGTAATACAACATGAAGAATTTATTAATTTCAATAAAGGTTTTTATATGAAATAGGTGAAATTTTATATACTCTAAAAAAAATTGTGGGGTAAATTTCTACAATGATTCGTCCCCCTCGTGTGTATGTGTGTGTTTAGGGGGGGGGGGGGGGGGGGGGGGGGGGGGGGGGGGTGGGGGGGTGGGGAGGTCAACTGACAGTCTTTAAAGTAGCTACTTAACTTACTGCATTGGTTTTTCGTTGCAATTTTAATTTTCTTAATTTTTACTTCAGTCTTAGTCTTGGAATTTGAGAATGGGAACGAGAGCCCTGAAAAGCTTCGATTTTTTTAAACATTTCCATTAATTTTAGTTATTTTATGTTGCGGATATATATATATATATAATATATATATATATAATATATATATTGGCGTAGCAAGGGTGTTAGAACCCCCTCCAAGGACCCTAGGAGGAAGCTATAACAAAATAGTAGCAAACTATTCACGGTCCAATACACTGACGATCAATTACTTACTAAATCTAACTTTCTGTACTGCATTTAAGATGTAAAGTATACATATGTACATATCATTTAGGGTTTCTCATTTCCCGGCCTTTTGCTTATCCCGGGATTCCGGGATAAAAATGATTCCCTTCCCGGGATCCCGGGAAATCCCGGGATATAATTAATTATATTTAAAATATATTATAAAATAAATTAACCTAGAAAAGAGGGGGTATAATTATTTTTTATTTTTTTTTATAGTCATTTAATAAGTTCTGCAATCTCCATGATGGGCAAAATAAAATAATATTGCTGTGAAAAAATATGTATTAAAAAAAATACTTTGAATTACATAGAAAATTTTCACAAATAAAAAATTGCTCCGTTTCATTGAAAACTTAATGAATACAACGAAAAAAAAAATGCTTTGCTTTGAATTGCTTAGAAAATTTAAAGGAAAAAAAAAATAAAAATTACCTCAAATTGCAAAGAACTTCAATGAATTCAACCAAAAAAATTATCACTGTGAATTTTATAGTACGATTTCAAAAAACAAAGATGGTCAATACTTCGATCACTCAATCTTGTTCTCATTTTAGTCACGAAAAAAGTCCTGCTGCTGAGAATGCCCTTTCCGATTCTATTGACGTGGGTGGAATCGTCTTTAATGCATTCAAGAGAAGAGAGATGTTCTGCGTTTTTTCGCCCGTAGCCTCGAAGATCTAGTTCCTTTTTAAGGTGCTTTGCAGCGCTTGCTTTGCTGTCTAGTGTTCTTGATTTCTCTACCTCGGCTGCTTTAATAGCTGCATCAAGCCTTTCAGCTAGAGTCATCGAAGATGACTGAGGGACAGCTGATTCTTGCACATCATTATCTTCATCTGTCTCACTAGAGGTAGAATCAGCAGGTACTCCAAAAAGGCGATCTAACATCTGCTTTGCTGATGAAATTAACATAGACTTGGTTGGTAAGGCTGGCAAACTTCTGTCACTTGCGAAAGTTGCGACCTTTTTATAATTCTTTCCACTATTGAGGTATTGTATGAGGCCAGTCAAGTTCTCATTTTTCTCTGTTATGCGTCGAATGAACGACTCCTTTAGTTTTTGAAAAAGGTGTGTTTAGTGATTTAGTTCGTTCAAATGAAAGAAAAAAACACCTTCTGATGAAAGTAAAGTCGATTCTCTGTTGCCCAGCTTTTCTGCTCCAACTTTTAATGGCTCCAGCGATGCCACAATGTCACGAATTACAGCAACTTCTTGTTGTCAAGGTCAAAATTGTCCATATCTTTATTGCAGTCGATGAGAGCTTTCGATACGGATGACCTTATTTTGATAAATCGCTCCAGCATGGCTAAAAGACTATTCCATCTGGTTTTGGAATCCAGCAATAGATGCAAACTTTTTCCTTGTTCCTGTTGAACATATCCTTGTAAGATGTTATTCTTTAAAGGTGATTTGCGAAATTTTTTGCTATTTTTCTGACTTTATTGATGATTTGAGACACGTTGATATTTCTTTACCTACAGTGTCGTGCGATCCAAATGAAATATCTATCTCGAACGGATCCTCATCAAAGCGCTCACACAAAACACTTTCAAAATCAATACTATGATTGAAATCTTCTCCATCTTCATCTATGTTGTCATTATGTTCGTCATCTTCAGTTTGAATTTCTTCAGAAAGAGTGATTGCAATATCCCGGGATTTCCCGGGACAGGGAGAATTTCCCGGGAAATTTAAATTAGCTAAAAATCTACCGGGATCCCGGGATCCCGGTAAAGAAACCCTAATATCATTATTGGTTTTGCATGTTTTTAATAAATACAAAGTACAGTGCAAAATGATAGGAATGAAAAACGCGAGCAATATACAACAAAGTATCATTTGTCCAACACAAATGTGTATGGTCTTTTTTTTAATCCATATACTAACTTAAAAGGAGTGTATTCAATTTGTAGATATATAATTGAAAATTTGTTGGAAAATATTTCATGTGTAACCCTACTTCCCCCCCCCCCCAATTAGAAATTTCTGGCTACGCCGTTGTATATATGTTACATGGAATGTGTAACTTGGGTGTTTACGAAATACCTAATATGTTCAGGGATTTCATATAATGTTAAGCCGTGATATTTTCGTTAAACCTATGAGAAAATTATTGAATGCCCGGTTAGGTCAACTGTACGCCCTTGACGACTGGTTAGATTAAGTCGTAATATTTTCGTTAAAACTAACGAAAATATCACGACTTAATCTTACATGAACTACCTGAACATTTTAGGGATTTCATGAAATCCCTACTTACACAGATTACCTGTAACATATATATATATATATATATATATATATATATATATATATATATAATATATATATATATATATATATATATCTGTGTGTGTGTGTGTGTGTGTGTGTGTGTGTGTGCGCGCGTGTGTTTTACGTTTGTTTAAACATTTTCATAAGAGCAAAGCTCATATGACGGAGAAGGACACACAGCTTTACGTGGGATCCGAACCACGGGTCGCTACATCAACTGAACTCCCATCCAACTGGTCTCCCATCCAACTACTACTATCAGACTCAATGTCGCTTAACTTCGCTGATCAACGAGAAGCGGTGTGTTGACGTGGCCACGAAGTAGCCATATATATATATATATATATATATATATATATATATATACAGAGTGTGTGTGTGTTGTGTGTATATATATAGTGATGCGCCTCGGTGGTGTAGTGGTTGCGTCCACACAATAAAAGAAAGTGGTTGGTAGTTAAATGGGTACTCTGGGTAGCCTAGTGTTTAAGACGCTGAGCTGCTGGTGGGGCGTGGTTCGGATTCCACGTTAAACTGTAGGTCTAAGGTGGAGTGAAAAAGCTTGACCTTCGTCAGAATGAACAATTAGGGCGGAAGCTAACCAAAATTTTATATATATATACATAAGTCCATAATATAACTCAGCCTCTGAATATATTGCTGTTTTTAATTATAAAAAAAATGACCGCATTATTTAATATCTAATATATAAACAAAAAAAAAGAAATACCCGCAAGATATCGTCAGTCTAAATTTAATTGAAGTGACTTTAGAATTTTAGCCCTGCAGAGAATCAATCTATCCGATAATTTCTCTAATGCCAAAATTTAATCAAAACATTATTAGACTGCTATTTATTTTCCTTTAAAGGTTATTATTATTAGTATTATTATTAGTAGTATTAGTTGTGTAGTAGTAGTAGTAGTAGTAGTAGTAGTAGTTAGTAGTAGTAGTATTGTCTATCTACGGAGTTCTTTCCCCACCCAAATATCTTACTTTACCCCTGGTTTACCTTGTTCGTGTTTCGTGATCCATATTTCATCACGAGCTGGTCAGGTCCGACCGAAGCCCTGGCTGTAGTGTTTGCCTGATGCGGGAGAGTGTTGCTTTCCCGATGTCTATATTTAACGTATATAGGCATACCTGGCTAATAAAGTATCTTCCTTAGCTAACCGTGCGAGTGCTTCTTGAAAATGTCCATTCCCGCTTTTGTTATGTATACGAGTTGTTTTGGGGAATTTGCTGAACAGTGCTGGCGCTCCAATTTCAAAATTATTATCTTTTAGGCTTCGGAGTTTTGCTTGTTTTGCCCTTAATTGTGGTATCTGGCAAGTTCTTCCTTTCCTGGCTTCCCCGTCAGTTTGTATTGTACGATTATTGGGTTTATTTTGAGATTCGGAGTTTCTTCTTCAATTACGAGTATATTCTCTCGGCAAAGTGTACTGTAAATTTAGTTTTCTTACCCTCTCCCAGTAGTCTATCCCTGGCGTCCATCTATATTTACTGTCAAATTTCTTCTAGTATTCACATGTTGATATGATTAATCTTTTCAGTAAAGGAACCATTACGCTTTCGTTTCTTCTTTTGAATGTTTTGAGTATCTGTCCACATATTCTTTTGGTTTTGTTTAATGTTATATCTTGTTTTGCACAACGCAATTCATGTCGTCAGTCATGATTATTCAAATAGAGTCCTTTATTTTTTGTCTTCTTTGTATCTCCTGTCCATCTGCAGTTCTTTTTTTCCGTATCTAAGGAGCTGAAACTTTCTCCGTTAGGTAATCGTGGAATTTTTCTCTCACGACACTTTGGCACGTTTCGTTCAGGTGTGATGTCAGAGAGACAGGATCGTACTTCTTTGTTAATGATTCTCTCCGTCCTTGAAAATTGGAACAATACTCGAACTTTTCAATCAATATATCCGGCATTTCCCCTGTGTCCAAAGACCTCCATACCAATCATAGAAGATTTGCTGGTTCGTTTTTATGCTTTGATTAGGCTAGCATTTCATTTATCCGGACATGCTACTGAATGTGGTTTAATTTGCCGTATAGCTTGTGCTATATCACTCGGAGTACACTCAAAGTCAACAATGAACCCTTCTTTTGTTCCTTCAAAGAATAAATGGCACGCTTGCGTCACTTTACCCACTTCTAAGACACTTAAAACTGATTTATTGGGCACATAACATTTTCGAGATCTCTTCCGGACCATCAGCCAATGTATCGATTTCATGGTTTGGGAGTTCTTTAGTCCTTTGGTTCCTCGTTTTCGCTTTTGTGGAACTGTAAAAGTATACAAGATTTCTCCTGATTGTTTCTACCTTCTAATTTCTATATCTTCTTTTTCTTCATTTCATGGTCTTTAATTAGAGCTGAAATGTTCTGGTCAATATTTCCTCGTTTATCTTGATTACTTTTCTTTTATTATTTTCAGTGCAGTTAATTAATTTTGTAGTTCTTCTCATTCGTTTTTTGCTTTTTCCTCTTTCGAGTTACTGTATCTCCTTTTTTACTTATTTTTGAGAGGCGAATTTCTCCAAGATCGAAATCACCCTTCTTTCGAGTAAGTATACATCGTTTCCGTTTTGACTGTGTTGATTCCACGGACAACCCAGCTCATATGTTTTCCTATTTGATACTTTTAACAGTTGCTTTCTTTTAACGAGAAAAAAAGTGTCCCCCAAAATTATGACGAAACCTTGGATCACTCCAAGTATTTTATTATTCAATTAAAAATAAGGAAAAATTATTTTAACTGCAACTGTAAAGTAAAATCCTTAAATTACAGACTACAGTACACACAATATAGAAACAAGTTAACCAAATTAATCAAAATTTCAAAATATAACTATTATAACAATCAATTTTCCAAGCCCAAAGGAGCCATGAAGAACACATGGTCAACTATACATAAAACAGACACCCCCGCAACCTTCTACACATAGAAATATTATCTTCTATTGCATCAAATCACTAAAAAGAGGTTTTGAAAGCCATTTCTTCTATCTAAAGAAATTATGTATCATTACAAGCAGTTATTATATCATCTGACAGGAAACTTTGATACCCAAAAGAAGAAAAAACTTCCCCTAGAATACATCATCAAAAAGAGTTTTAAGTTCTAAATTTAGAACGTTTTATTTTGAGCGATATAAACAGGCTTATCAAAAGTAGACATGAAATAAAACCAATAAAAAAAACTAAATATTAGTAATAAAATAGCGACCAGTTTTACGAATATTTACTATTACAAACTCTATCAATAACCATTCTGCGTCTATAGCTGAAAAACTTCGCTCACAACTATCAAATAATGACCAATTGCCGTTGGATCGCTGCCACCAAGACCACAATTTTTTTTATTGTTCTTGCTACTTCTAATAAGGTTCAGAACATTAATGGTAGAAAAATACTAATAACAACATCCATAACATTCTTGTGCCTATACCAATGCTTGTTGAAGATCATATGTCAGTAACCCAAGCAAAAATTATCAACATATTAAGTATGTTGAAAAGTTTATTTTCATAAATACTAAAAAATACAAAAATTATTATCTTTGAAAGAGGTTAAAGCGTTTATATTATACATACAGCATATCGTTTTAGATTAGTACAGGGTGGGTCAATAAAGCGTTAACACTTTTCTGTCAGCGTTCATAAACATATTAAGTATAACACTTTTTGAACTCCCCCTGTATATTAGTATCAAATGTAAATACTTTTTCCATATATTTCGTTCATTCTTTTCCATTTCAGAGTATTTCGCATTATTTTAGTTATTTTCGATCCCTCATTTCCCTTCGATTCTGTTCGAAATATTTATAAAATTACTTAAAAGCTTTTTTTTTAAACATTCTTATATATATATATATATATATATATATATATAGGGACCTAGTTTTAACCGTTTAAGGTGATAATGATTTAATTGTATGCAATGATTAATTAAGGCAATGACTGATTGCTTATTAATGAAAGGCTGGGTTAAATATAATTTATGATGTCATACAGTATCACCGATTGGAATGAATTGGTTATTTGATTAGGCCCACCATACTATTGGAAGTGACCGAAAAGGCAGCGAGGTCACCAGCTTGGTTTTCACCCAAGCAAATTAATATTAAGGTTATAAAAGACACCTTATGGGTTTTGTATTTTATTATGAAATAAAGCCGTTATTTATTCACTGTGATATAACAAAGAATTGACAGTAATGAATTGGTAGTTTTACGTTATGCTTATGGCATAGGCTTAGCTAATAAGATGAAATGTTAATAGCTTAATTGACACGTAATAAATGATGTTATACTCATCGATGGTATGTAAATGGCATGCGGCATGGAACATTGAATGGGCCTAGTAAATGATATAAAGAATGCACGTGCGTTTGGTACATTGAATGGAATACTTGACACTGATTAAGTAGGCTAAATGATTGCATGGATGCACAAGGAATAATTGATGCGGCCTAATAATAATGGATTGAATGCTTGACAAATACACAAATATCATTTATATATAAGACCATTATGTGATGTTAAGTGATTACGTCAAGAGAACATTTAGTTAACACAAAATATATGAATTGAACATAATGACGGATGATACGCGGAATAACGGTATTAAAATGAAACTTGAATTGGATGACAGGCCTACTGCGTCTTTCACGTGAGTCAGTTGGAACGCTTAATTACACTTGGAGTATAGCTACCGTTCGGCGGTAGGCTAATGTAGGCTTCAAGAGTACTTAGAATATGATGTACTAGCTTACCCGGACGATGTAACGCTGTTGAAGGAGTGTTGAAAAGGAAAACTAATACCGTGAGTGTCGTTGATCGTCCTCTGGAAGCTTCTTGAGATGATGGATGTAGGCTTCGTTCGGAAGCCTGAGGTGATGTTACTTCTCGAGGTGCAGGCTGGCCTTATGATCTTGCAGGAATATATCTCGAGGAGTGTGGAGAAACTTGAAGGCCGACCCGGCAAACCGCAGGCCCGAAACGATTCCGGTTGGGCCTCGAAGGATTGCTTCTGCAGGTGGTCTGTAGATCTTACTTGATGATAAATTGTAGGCCTTGAAGAAAGTAGCGGCCGCGCCCCTCGGCCAGGTGGCCGGAAAGCGGTTGGTGGACGTGTTGCTCACGTTCGATGATGTGAGTACGAGTGAGTGAGAGTGAAGAAGAAAGCAAGTGGAAGCTCGCTTTTATACGTAGTTCCTGTGACGTAGGACTGTACCAAATCTTAAGACGCTTTGTCCGCGCGTCCTTTAGTTGTTAAAAGCTTACATTTCGCGCCTTTGGGAAGAAACAGACTTTCATTGTTTGTTTGCCCACGTGTGTTCCAAGACTGTTTGATGGTAGCGTGGAAGGAAAGTATTTCTGTCTATTTGTTGGTCTATTTCTTGTCGATCCGCATACATATATATATATATATATATATATATATATATATATATATATATATATTATATATAATAATTATTTCACGAAAGTAACACGTGAAAAATATTATGATGAATAAAACCACGAGGAAAGGAAACACAGAGTAGAGCTCAAGCGCTTTCGTCATTAATGAATTTTTAAAAAGCTTTTTATCAAAGTCTGTCAGTAAAATAAAGTCACTTAACTTAAAAAATATGTGAAAACTTGTCGTGTATCATTTTTTTCCCACTCTTGAAAACGGTTGCATCATTTTTGTATTGCAATGTTGCAAATTAAATGTAGTTTGTACGCATCAAGGAATAATATTTGGAAACAAAATAAAAAATTTACATAATTATTATAATTTTTTTTTTTAACAAAAAATGAAGATAACTCGAAATACAGGATTAAATGAGCGAGTTTCCAATTGGTATCGAAAATTTATAAATTTTGTCCATCTCATTAAATTTCTTACATTTCTAACCCACGCCAATCGAGTGGAAATAGCATGATTAAATTTCACATATTTCTAACCAGCTCCAATCGAGTGGAAGTAGCATGATTAAATTTCCCACATTTCTAAGCCACACCATTTGAGTGGAAATAGCATGATTAAATTTCACACATTTGTAACCCACACCAACCTAGGTTGATATATAACTGTTACGTATAAAGCCCTATTTGACATTACTTACTAAAATGTTGACGCTTAGAAAGTATATAGAGTACATTTTTTTATGCCAGATATTTGTTAGGATTGTACAGTTTGGGAACTTATTAATAATGTAAAATATAGTAAAATTTTTAACATATTTGAAAAACGAAAGTTATTAATTCAAAATAGGACAAAAGTAAATCCCAGGAAAGGCTGTGTGACTGTGCGTATGAAACCATACAATTAAACGTGTTTCAACGCGTTCTTATGTGTAAATGTGATGCATTGTGTTTAACCAATGAGGTATGGGAATATCAGTCACGTGATGCCCCACCTCTCATTTCGTCCAATCCTATATTCATAAATAATTTTAGTGTTAAGATAGTACTTGAAATAAATCTCAAAACAATTTATTCTTGTCAAATAAGCCAAGTAAGTTAACTAAATAATATAAAACAGATAGGAATTTGTAAAATTCTTAAAATAGTGTATGGAAAGTTGTCTCTCTAAGTTCCAGGTTTATAAGAAAGATGGACGAGAGTTTATTTTTCCAATGCGAGATAAAACTCCGAAGTGCAGAATGAAAACAGAGAGCACAGCGCAGATGATGAAGATTCATTCAGTTAGTGGAGAAGTGTTTCTTATAGAGAGCGGGTCGTACACAGTCCATTAGAAGATCGCATTTTTCCTTCCCATAACATTTTCACTTTAATATTTACACTCGTGACAGTAGAAAAATGAGGTTCACTTTTAAGATAAACTTGAAATAGTAAATTCAATTAAATTCTCCTCTAGGGTCTTTGTAGTAGAAATTTTCTCTTCGGGCCCGAGACCATATTCACCATTTTCCTAACCCTATTTGAATTCCGATCAAGACCTATTCCCCGTTATTAATTATATAACGTCTTCTTCCGCAGCTCTATTAGCCCACTTCTATGTGGGGTCGCTGTTGCAGTGTTGCAGATCCTTCTTCTCCATTCACTTCTGTCTTGAGCCACCTCTTCCTCCAGTCCCTTTTCACTCATATCTTTCTTCAGTCTATCCCGCCACCCCATCTTCGGTCTACCTCTTCTCCTCGTGCCTGGAATTTCCATCCTCAGCATCCGTCGTCCCACATACTCCTCCTCCCTCCTCTGGACATGCCCAGACCCAATCTAGGTATTTTCGCCGCAGGACTTTTCGCCGCAGGACTTTTCGCCGCAGGAATTTTCGCCGTAGGAATTTTCGCCGCAAGGAATTTTCGCCGCAAAGAATTTTCGCCGTAAAATATATAATTTGTATAGATATATAAATATAAGCCTACCAAATTTTCTGAACTCTCTAATACGTCGGGTTTGGATGACTTGGAAATTTTAATTTATTCATTCTCTTAAATAAGTGATTTCATGTACTTCAAAGGTTTTGAACCCTTAGGTTTTTAAAAACCATTTTTGATGGTTTAAAGTGATACTGCACATGCAATAACAGATACTGTCAAAGTTTTATAAATCGTATTGGAAGTGTGAAATAAAAAACTGCAAGGCAAGAGTGCATACAATTTTAGAAAGTGACGCTAAAATAGTAATTTGCAAAACATTTGGTGAGCATAGTCATTCTGCAAACCCATCAAAGCCTAAAGTGTACGCCACAATAGCAAGTATGAAAACGACTGCTACTAACTCCCAATTATCTGCAAGATCACTAATTGCCGATGCTTCTGCAAGCCTAGATGATGCAGGTTATCTAATGCCATCAATTGCAACTTCATCAAGAAATATTAGAAAATGGAGGCAAAAGAATATGGATATGTTGCAAAAGTACATAATAGAACGTAAACTACGCTAGGATCTTTAGGAGACATTTTTTAAATGAATCCATCAAATAAAACGTTAAAAACTAACGAAAATATTACGACTTAACCTAACCAATCGTCAACTTATTTTTAATTTTTTTAAAATTCTTTTGCGGGGGCGAAAATTCCTTGCGGTGAAAATTCCTAGCGGCGAAAAGTCCTGCGGCGAAAATTCCTGCGGCGAAAATTCCGGCGGCGAAAAGTCCGGCGGCGAAAGTTCCGAACGCGGCCCAGACCATCTCAATCTCCTTTCCTGTGTTCTTGGAGATTTCCGTTACTTTTGTTGTTCCTCTTATTAAATCATTCCTCACTCTATCCCTCCTAGTCACTCCACACATCCATCGGAACATCTTCATTTCTACCACTTCCATTTTCTTTTCCAGGCTTCTTTTCATCGGCCATATTTCTGCCCCATATAGTAGTGCTGGTCTACTACTGTCTTGAACAGTTTTCCCTTCATCCTCACATTCACCTTCTTATCACACAACACTCCCGATACCTCTCTCCAATTGTTCCAGCCAGCTTGAATTCTGTTGTTTATTTTTCCTTCCAAGCCTCCCTTCTCCTCTATGATTGATCCCAGATACTTGAAACTTTTAACTTTCTTTATAATAAATTCCTGGACCATGACACTTCCTATTTGTTCGTCTCCAGGTGCACATTTCATATACATATACTTATTTTTAGTCCTCTAGTTTCCAGAGCTACTCTTCACCTCTCTAATTTCTTTGCACTCCCTCTTTTGTTTCTGAGCACAACACGATGTCATCAGCGAACATCATGGTCCATGGAGCCTCCTCTATCACGTCTTTGCTGATCACATCCATCACAATAACAAAAATCAGCGAACTCAGCGCTGATCCCTGGTGTAGCCCAACTCGTACCTCAAATTTCTCGGTCTCTCCCATACTAATTCTCTCTTCCCATACTATTAATTATATAACGTAAGAAATCTAATTTAATATGGAAACATAAGATTAAATAGTAAAGCTTTGGTGTGTTTTATAATAAGAGTAAAATTAATAATTGTCATTTAAAATTCCTGATAGAAAACATATTATTATAAAGTAAATAAGATCATTTTAAGGTAAAAACAGTCAAAGTCACTTGGCTACGGGGAGTAAACTTGGTTTGGAAAAATATCTTCGTGTCCGGCGCTACCAGACGTGTATTAATATCGACACACCTACCCACGAACGATACAATGGACGGGTCACCGGAGCAGCCACTATAGATCGATTACATTTGGGGGCGTTCACCCCTGGAAAGGACGTCACCCCGAAACCCCGCACCTTTCATATACATTATTTAATTTAAATTGCGTCAGAGCTATATATGGAGTCACCTAATGTATAGTTTTTCATAAAACTTCGCTGAAATTGAGTACAGAGACTTTAAGGGTAATTTACCGTTTCTGATAACTGAATATTTGTTACTTACGATATCACTATAGTTTTTCGTTAAATTCCTTTATAGGCTATTTGCATCTTTAACTATATACAGAAACATCGGCGTTTATACAATATTTTCAGTCAATAAAGAGAGGTTCGTCGTATCCACGTTTCATATACTAAGAAATTGCCGTAATGTGCCACTAAAATACTCGCGTCGATTAGGTAAAGCAAAGAGCTACATCAAGATTGCTACTGCTAAATTTAGTCTTTCGAGGAACAATTATACTTTTAGAGCTCAAAAACATGAGCCTTCGACGCGAGTAAAAAAAAAGAAAAAGTGTCTTAAGATGGTTTTCAACTAAACTTTGATTAACAATTTGAGTAATTTTCATTTCAGTTGCAATAGAAATTTAATCTATTTAATCTATTATTTGAGAAGTAGTCAATGAGTGAGATCAATATCACGTTTGTGTTTTTATGAAAAGTGGCAGGCACGCACGTCTGGTTTGCTATAGTAAAAAAAAAAATTAATTTATTATTCTTGGTAAAATTATTACTTTTATATATTTTTGCTATTTATTTATATCTCGTTCTTGAATTTGGAGTTATTTTTAAAAATATTTCTCTCGATATTTATACCAAAAAATACAGGTTTATCTCACTGGTGTATTCCGAAGTTGGTAATTGATAGTAGGCACACTTTTCTTCCATTTGAAACTTACGCTATTGGCATACGAGTATGCCTCATGAACATTGATAATTATATATATATATATATATATATATATATATATATATATATAATATATATATAAGATAAAAAGTAACTCTAAAATGAAAGGACTTATTTTCGTCATTGACTGAAATCTGAACCCCAAAACAGGGTTCGCTTACGTCATCGTTGTTATGGTTAATTTTAAATCAGAATTCAGTATTACGCACTGAGCTATACGTTAACTAAAATTTTATTTATATATATATATATATATATATATATATATATATATATATATATAAAATAAAATTTTAGTTCTGGATATTCCATCCATTAGCATGGCTCCAAAAAGTATAGGAAAATTAAAATATTACTTGTCATAGAGCCAGCGTCCGTATAGCTCAGTGCGTAATACTGAATTCTGATTAAAAATTAACCATAACAACGATGACGTAAGCGAACCCTGTTTTGGGGTTCAGATTTCAGTCAATGACGAAAATAAGTCCTTTCATTTTAGAGTTAATTTTTATCTTTTTATTTATACAGAACATCCTTTAATGACGGGACAAATAATGTCCCTAGATGTACTATAAGGAACGTGGAGCATTTTTGTGAAATCTTGAATGGATTTTTCATATTGTTTCGTTCGGTTGCAGACTGAGCGAAATAATTCATTTCGATTAGTCTTTGAAACTCCACTGTGGGCATGGTACATTGGTACAACATATTCCTCACTGTAATCTTGCCAACAGTTAGCGATTACGAATACTCCACCAGAATAATCGATTACAGTTACGATGACCACTATTTGAAGTGCGATATGGAGGTACCCCGGGGTACCCCGGGATACTATTTTGGTTGTAGATCTGCGATGCGCAACGGGGTAAGACTGACGGTGGTTCTACCGTTTATAGTTCTGCCGTTTATAGTTCTGCCGTTTATAGTTAAAACACTACCTAATTCTATTAAAACCCGATTAGATCATTTCAAGAGTGGAGAAATCCTATTTAACCCTTTAACGCCGAACGTTTTTGTAGGGTTAAGTCTAAATGCGTGTATTTGAAACGGTATGTATTCGACCCAGTCGGCGTTAGAGGGTTAAGACATCTGATTCATACAATTAGGTTATGACCTAAACCAATCACGAGTTAGTAATTTCGGCTAGAGGTCATGACCAACAGTCATTCATTCTAGATAAAGGTTTCTGATACAAACTTTAAATGTTTACCATCTCAAATCAATCACAGATGTGGAGTTCATCTTTCTCGAGCACACGAACAAGAAATTTGCGTGCGAAGTAAAATTGTGAGTTTACGTGCGTTGAGTGCATCTGTGCACGCAAGTTTTGTGTATATATAACGTTGGAATAAAAAACCCAGAAAATTATGAACTCATTGCATATTTTTTATTCCCATATCAACTGACTTCATATATATATATATATAAAACCTTGGTTTAACCTTGGTTTCTGCTTCCGCCCGATTTGTTCATTCTGACGGAGGTCAAACTTGTCACTCCACCCTAGACCTACAGTTTAACGTGGAATCCGAACCACGCCCCGCCAGCAGCCTAGCGTCTTAACCACTAGGCTACCAGGGGTACCCATTTATTTACCAACCAATTTCTTATTGTGTAGAAGGATGAACAGCTGGGTTTTGCTGCGCGCCGCCTGCCGTCACCGGATCTCGGTCTCGGGGCCGATGGATTCGTAGTCAGCGACGCTAACCACTATACCACTGAGGCGCACATATATATATATATATACACTGTGGGTATATATATATATATATATATATATATGTGTGTGGTGTGTGTGTGTGTGTGTGTGTGTGTGTGTATATATATATATAATTATATATATATATATATATAACGAACCCTTTTTATGTGAAATGTTTCAAGTACCTTTAACACAAAATTAATGTCAGTTCTTTATAAATTAATTAAGAGCAAGTGTAGTTTACGTTCCCCAACATTATCCTACTCTACATTATCCTAGTGTAGTTTGCGTTCCCCAACTTTGTCCGCGTATACCTAACCAAATAAAACGTTAAACTAACGAAAATACCACGACTTAACCTAACCAATCGTCAATATATATATATATATATATATATATATATATATATATATATATATATATATATATGACGATTGGTTAGGTTAAGTCGTAATATTTTCGTTAGTTTTAACGTTTTATTTGATGGATTCATTAAAAAAATGTCTCCTAAAGATCCTAGTGTAGTTTACGTTCCCCAACTTTGACCTAGTGTAGTTTGTGTCCCCTTTTTTGTCAGGGGAACGTAAACTACATTTGCTCCATTAATTAAGAGAAATTCACTCATGAAAAATAATTAAAGCCATATATATATATATATATATATATATATATATCTGTACAGGGTGGGCGGAAGGTAGCTCCCTATTTTGGATTGGTAAAAAAATATGTATATTATCCATTTATTTCAGAAGAAATAATATGAAAAGGTAGGCATACATGGTAGGTTTTCTCTAAAATTCAATGTGGGGTCCAACTCTTTCCACCAGCTTCTGGAGCCGCCCAGGAATGGCGTCCACTGACTTTAGCAGGAACTCCGGCGGGATGGAGGACATGACTTCCCGAATTCGGTCCTCCAGTTCTTCCAATGTCCTCGGTTTGGTGCGGTAGACTTCTTCCTTTACCCACCCCCAAAGAAAGAAGTCGCACGGTGTCAAGTCGGGGCTCCTGGCTGGCCATTGATGTGGACCACGACGACCCATCCAACGCTTAGGGAAGTGGGCATCCAGCCACTCACGGACAACAAGAGCGAAGTGCGGAGGGGCGCCATCTTGCATAAATATCAGATCGTCGATGTTCTCCCATGTGCTGACAACCCAGACCTCGTTTCGCAACATAGCAGGTACCGCTCAGCATTCATGGTGTTGCGCAAAGGAACGGGCCCACAACCTGATCTGAGGTCATACCACACCACACCGTTACACTGAACCGATTCTGCCGTTTTTCAGCGGTAACCGTGCGACTTCTTTCTTTGGGGTGGGTAAAGGAAGAAGTCTACCGCACCAAACCGAGGACATTGGAAGAACTGGAGGACCGAATTCGGGAAGTCATGTCCTCCATCCCGCCGGAGTTCCTGCTAAAGTCAGTGGACGCCTTTCCTGGGCGGCTCCAGAAGCTGGTGGAAAGAGTTTTACCCCACATTGAATTTTAGAGAAAACCTACCATGTATGCCTACCTTTTCATATTATTTCTTCTGAAATAAATGGATAATATACGTATTTTTTTACCAATCCAAAATAGGGAGCTACTTTCCGCCCACCCTGTACATATATATATATGGATCAATCCCAGAATAGGCACCTGAAATCATTTTTAGGTGCTTAATCTGGGATTGAGGCAAAACACAGGTGCTTAATCTGTGATTGAGGAGAAAAAAATATAAACAGTTTTTAGATATAATTTCATTGTTTTTATCAATATTTGAAAAAATCAACTCTAACCTAACCTAACCTAACCTAACCTAATCTTTTGCTATACCAATTTATGTGGCAAGATAGATTTGCTTCAGATGGATTCAGAAACATTCGGGTTCATATTGCAGGAATTTATAATATCTAAAATTTTTCTTTATTCATTAAACCACTTTAAACCTTTTATAACTTTGCCTTTATTACATTTGTAATAAACTTTGTATAAACAATAAATTTTGTAATCATCAGGTTTTTTTTATTTAATTCCTTGCAAGGTGCCTATTCTGGGATTGAGGTTGAACGCAGGTGCTTCATCTGGGATTGAGGTACATCAGGTGCCTATTCTGGGATTGACCCATATATATATAATATATATATATATATATATATATATATATGGTGTAACAAAAGTTCGTTCTCATAATGAACTAAGATACAACAAAATTGAACGAGAAAATAGTTTTAACTATACATTACAAACAATATAATCAACTTACCAATAATTAATCCAGTACATGCTCAAATTGTATTTCCATTTAGCCATTGATACATTTCTACTGGTCTTTCTAAGCTGTCAATTACGTTTTAAAGTGTTTCCGCACTAATTCTGTTATATCTTATTTCCCTATGAGAACGGACTTTTGTTACACCCTGTATATATATATAAATATAGGGCAAGTTTTAGTAACGAACTAGTTCAAGAAATTTTCTATCTGTGAAAAGATATAAATTTTATTAATATTGTTACGAAAGGTTTCCCCCCCCACCCCGTCTTCCCCCGTCGGCATTGTTTGTCCGATATTATCAATCAGAAAATACCCGTGACCTTTTTGTCCTTCACTCCCCCCCCCTTTACAGTCCCTTTGAAGCTCCCTTTTTCTTTTATCTTTTTCTCATTTTCCTTTATAACCTAACCTCTTTGACGTACCCATGAGGAAAAATCTAAGTATTTATAGCTGTATTTTGTTTTCAACATTGCTAAAACAGTCAATTTTAACGTTTCTTAGATTTGACTAATGTTTATAGGAATTATATAATTTTATATTATAGCAAAGATCACATCACATTTTATCATATCGTATCATATTAACATATTTATATCGTGTTTGCACCTTATATTCGTATAACTTTTGGATTTTAAACTTTGGAAAGTGGTTTTTTTTTCATTTTGTTAAATTCTTTTGGCAACCGCACAACAAAGGGATTTGAAATATTGTTTATGGCATATGATATGAAAGAAAATTAAATTACCAATGAAAACAGAAGAAAAATGACAGACCATCCATTAAAAACACACGCACGCACACACACACACACACACACACACACACACACATATATATATATATATATATATATAGGGTGGTGTATCGGGGCCAAAAAAAGTAACGCGATACAATACTCGATACATTGCCAAAAATGTATCTCGTTACGATACTATATATATATATATATGAGTAATATATGTATCGCGATACGATACGATATATATATATATATATATATATATATATATATATATATATGAAATTGAATTACTCCTATTTTTATTGAATTTTACAAACAGTGACTTGTCAAACAATTCATCAGACATTCTGTTTCTCTTTGAAGGAAAGAGATTTCCAGCTATGCTAAAAAGTCTCTCAACCGGAGCGCTTGATGGCAGTGTAGCGTTGTATTTTATGAACAGTTCTTTTATCAAAGGATACATGCGTAATTGTTGAAAGTCTGTTGAATTATTCGCTATATAATTAGATAATTCTTCACGAGGTTTACTCTTATTCTTACAAATTTTTCGTTTCTTAAAACTAAAAACCTCGTCCTCTTCCTCACTGCTTGTCTCATTGCTTTGTGGTGTGGATAGTTTTTCCATTTCAGTCTCCAAGCGAGCCTTGGCCTCAGACTCCCGTTCTCCATGCAACCATCTGTGAACAAAGTGCATATTAATATGTTTATATTGATAATGATAAAAAAATTTATACCTTTATACCTTATCTCTTTATATCTTAGTTTGAACTTGGGGTGAACAGCAGCTGCCAGAGTGTAACTTCGACGTTGTCGTTCATTAAAATTGAAGCATTTATCCAATCCAGTCAAAACAGCCGTAACCAATGGTCCTACATGTTTGCTCAGAGATGATTTTTCCACCTTCAATTAACTGTGTCTTGGGTAGACATCTTACATTCGTAGACAACAGATTTTCCAGTTTCAGTTTCATCGCTAATTTTATGGTAAAATTTTGATGCTATTGTACACAAAGGCATTGTCTATAAATTAACACAGGTGGAGTAAAATTTAACATGTGACAGTTACAGAAATACACAAACCACTCCTAAGACACACAGCCAAACTCTGACTGAAAGCACTGTATACCGCAACTCTGGGAGTGGGATTGGGGGATGGGGAGGGGAGAAGATGGAGATGGGAGGGGAAAGATCACTGAGTCTATGATAAAGTATCGCGTTACTGACATTTATTTGTATCGTATCTTTCGATACGATACAAATAATAAAAATGTATCGCAATACGATACAAGATACAAAAAATGTATCGCACTACTACGCCACCCTCGTGGCCAATGTCATAACACCGCTTCCCGGAGAACAACGAAGTTAAGCGACATTGGGTCTGTGTAGTAGTTGGATGGGAGACTGTCCTCCGCGCCCAGATTATGTAGCTACCCGTGGTTCGGATCCCACGTAAAGCTGTAGGTCCCCTCCATCATATGACCTTAGGTGTTGCGAAGGAGGTTAAACAACCCCCAATAAAAAACTCGGTGCAAAGCACGCTAATGCAATGAATGAATTAATTAATAATTATAATTGGATAGAGAATTTTCGGACACCCTGTATTATTCGTTGAATTTAAGGACAAATCTTAAATTACAGTAAACTGTTTAGGTTTACAACTGATAATTGTACATATTACCAGTCCCTAAAGGAAATAATTTTACTAAAATTATTAACTCTGTCTTTCTGTAGTCAAATGATTTTTAACTGAAATATACTAAATAAATTTAGTAATTAAGTTAAAATACTAAAATATTTACTATCCTTTTTTTCGGGAGAAGACCCGCGTCACTGACATCTCGTCTAACAAAATACTAGAAAGAATAAGTCGGGAAAATATACAAACTTTAGAGGCACAAGAAAGATTCAATAGGAGCACCATCAATTCTGGTCACGAAGATCGTGCCAATCACAGCGAATAGAACATTATAATAGTATCATTGACGCACTCGAAAACAATTCCTATATAATATAAGCAGAATCTGCCAAGACATTCGACGTGATCATGGAATAATAGCACGTAAAAGGAAATTTAGGACGTAACAAGAGAAGAGGATAAGTAGCAAATAAATAAATAACTTTCTCAGAGAACGTAACCAAATTGTTACAGTTCAACGAATACTATATTATGATCAGACTTTTGTATAAATCAGACGAATACACACACACACACACACACACACATTTGTTTTCTTTTTTCCCATTTCGAGATGCAGAAATGGCACCACGTGACAGGGGAAGACAAAAGACTCTTGAAATCAGTCTTGGACATCGCACCATAGAAAAGCTAACCTCGGGGAGACATCATTGTTAGCGTCTTTGAAAGGACTGTTTTAGCTCATTCTTAGTTGACACGTGATGACTTATCTCCCGTGTATTGTTTTTGTCTTTGTGGTGGTATTGTAGGCTAATCTATTTTTAATTTATGAGGTTAGTCATTACTTGAATGCTCTGAAATGAAAAGAGAATTTATTACAGGGAGATTTGAAGTTTCTCTCTCTCTCTCTCTCTCTCCTCTCTCTCTCTCTCTCTCTCTCTCTCTCTAAGACGGAGCGTTCAAATTCCGTATGACGAATATTTTGTTTCCGTATAAATATATAAATGTTATTTATAAGAAGGAAATATATAGACCTAAAGACATTATATGCATATGAACCTTCATATAAAAGAGTATATGTGTTCATGCTTTAAAAACATATACTATTTACTTATTAACTGACCTAAATTATGTTTTATTGGTGAGCATTATGTATTCTTATGTTTCATGTAGCCTGAAAATCATCCCCATAGTGTTATAGGCCTATTAACCTTTCATCATGATTACCATCATTCCATAAATTAACAATAAAAAAGAAAATAATTTTTTTATGATTTAGTATAGTCATCCTTAAATATTTTATTTTCTTTATAATTTTTTGTATTTAGAAAATATTATAGTTTTATGGGGAACATGTGCAAAAAACGAAAAAGCTATACACTATTATTAATAATTGGATGAAATTGCTTTATTTATTATAGTTATTTACACTTAGGTATAAGTCACCTACTAAAGACTTACCCGTCAATAACTTTATACTTTCCAATTTCTTTTTCTTAATATCCTTACCAGTGCCGTGCAGAGAACATTTAAGGGGCAGGGGCTCAAGGCTAGAAAAAGGGTACCACTTTGGGGGTCCGGAATAATTTCACAGCCAGGTGGTACATTGTGGTGTGTCTTGAGAGAGGAGTTTTAACGTAGAACTAGTAATTTTATTATGTGTTTTTCAGATTTTTTCACGCTACAGATTTGTTATACAAGTTACTTACTAAATATAGGGAAACCTCTGGATTTCTTTAAGATATTAGTTAAATGAAGGTGCAATAAACAGTAAGAGTACAACCATATTTTATCGACAAAAATTATAACAAAAACAGAATGATTATTATCGTTTACTAAAGTGTTTTTTCTGCTTTTAACAATCACAATACAAAAATATGAATGATAAGTGATTCAAGCAACATTGAACATATATATATATTACGAGGTAAGCAATACTCTTCTTCAGGAAACACTTAAAAAAAATCTTGTACAGATTTTTTGTTGACTCCCTCCTCAACTCTATTACTGTATCTCTCTCACCCTTCCTCCTCGCTGTAGCGCTCCATTTCATTGTATTAATTCCTGTAATCGTTGTTACAGAAACAGATAAAAACAGCATAATTTTATTGAACAAGTTTTTGAACAAATAATTCACTACAGTTATGCCATGTGCGTGAATACTTACATCTCATCATTATATAGTAAAATTAATCCGCAAAACTGAATTCCATTGTTTCAAACTTGGAAGAGTGCTGAATACCAGCGAATTTCAAATACTGTTCTAATTTTCTATAGAGAAAAGAAGATGTACTTACTAGAATTTTTACAACAGTAACTTCCTTTGGGTCATGCTCTTAAAGATGTTAATAACCTTATTATGGTTAATAGAAATGTCCTTTTCTGTGGCCAGCAGCATGAGGTTTGACAGCCTGTCTTCCTTGAAAAAGTTGCGAAGCTTTGATTTGACTAGCTTTAGCTTAGAAAAAGAGCGCTCCACTGTGACAGTAGATATACAGGAAGAGTGGCGTACATCTTGATCAACTCAAACATAGTAGGAAAAACAATACTGAGGTTGTTTTTCCTACTTAAATATTAAGTGTAAATCAAAAAACACGAAAATTCTAATATATTGTGTTGATAAGTACTTAAGTGTTGTTAAATGGAACACATTTTTCCCATATAATTAGTGTTATAACTTAAGTTAATAACTTAAGTTAATAGCCTATAGAGAAGTGTGGGTGCTACTGTAGTATGCGGTCTACCTACGATTCGGCGGTCTACCTTTTAATTATAGCTTCTTATCTTGTTTACTAATTGTTTGTTTACATCCCATTGTCAATCGCCCTTGACGATTGGTTAGGTTTAGTCATGATATTTTCGTTAGTTTTAACGAAAATATCATGACTAAACCTAACCAATCGTCGGTAGACCGCATACTACAGTAGCACCGAAGTGTGAACCCCCTTGACAGGAAAGGCCCATTTCTTTTTTCACCATACTAAAGCAGGATAAAAAAAAGTTTACTGTATTCCTATACATAAAAAAATGTTACTGAAAGAAGGGCACTTCTGAGTCATGGAAGGAAAAGGGCAGGGGCTCTCCTCCCACCTCTGCACGGCCCTAATCCTTGCATTTACAGTTACTCCAAACCTCTTTAACTCATGAATAATTTGAGTAACTCTTAACTCTTAATTCTTAACCAAATTTACTAATAACTCCACCTCTCACTCATATTTGGAGATTTTTCTCGATACATTCATTCAACTATGTGGTTGTATCCTTTGTGAAACTCTTTTCTGCCTGTTTGGGTATTAGTGTAGGAACCAAGTTGTTTTTCTTTTACTTTACATGTATGTAAAGTAAAAATACCGTAGAGATATCCCAAAACCCCGTAAGTAGCAAACAACAATTTAAAAGAAGTTAAAAGCTGGACAATGTTTGATATCTGAAACTTTCATAAACGATCGTTTGAAACGCAAATTGTTACGATAAGAAAGGAATGCAAATGAAGTCTACAATTTTGTGCGATTATCTGCCAACACGAATTGATGTAGAAAATAAAAAAATAATAATAAAAATTGGTGGGGGGGGGGGGCGTGCTTACGAGGGTTTTTGGGTATTATCATCGATATGTATATAATGCAAATATTTGGAGTGATTATATTGTACTTGATACTGAACATTATAATTCGAATTTGTGGAGTAATTTTTTTTTCCAATCTCTCACAGCCTGGGTAGTGGGTATAGCCTTAACAAATCCCACCAGTCACCACAAAAACAAGGGTACGTTTTTGAGTGAGTGCGCGTGAGTGTGATGCATAGATATGATATAGAATTACATCTTTTTGTAACATATTGTATAAATTCTCCAACTTATTTTCTTACGCTTAAAACAGACTTTAAAATTAAATTACAAAATGTCCGATTGTGAAGCGGATATAAGACGTGGAAAAAACCCATTTACGCAATGGTTTTTAGTGGCGTAAAAACGGAAAAACCAAACATGAGTTTTGATAAAACTTCATTAAATGAATAACCTCAAACTTTAGACAAAATTACTGATTAAAAGTTTCCTCTCCGGATACAGACGATTTTTTGTCTAATGAATTTAAGATTAAAACAATGTTCTAAAAACTATTTTTGATTGTAACCCAAATGGGCTTCCTGTCTATCAGTGAGTGTGTGTGAGAGTGAGAGAGAGAGAGAGAGAGAGAGAGAGAGAGAGAGAGAGAGAGAGAGAGAGAGAGAGAATATAAAAAGGAATTGGGCAAGTTATGCATTCAATGTACTAAAGTTCTAGTGCTGTAACCATGCAGATTTTTACAGTTAATTGAGAAAATGCTTTCTGCATGGTTAGTTTGTAGGTTCTTTTATCATCCTTACTCCTGTAGATTGATGGGTTAACTACCCCGAATGACGACATGATAGTCATAATTTAGTGACAATGTCTTATCACTACCGCAGTTAATAGCTAATAGCTATAGGATCAGTAGAGAACCCTAAATTTACTAATCAAGACACTTCAAGTAAGAGAAGGGGACTCGAATTAGTAACTCGGACACGAGTCGGACTCGAGTCCCTGTTTCTTTTGACTTGAAACTTGATTCGGACATAGATGTAATTTGACTTGACTTAACTTGAGACTTTGCCTTTTCTGACTCGTGACTTGGATGAAATGACTCGAGTATTTTTCCCAATTGTGTGTTTAGCCACGGTGGCCTAATCATGCGTCCACATCGTGCACGACTCTGCGATAAAACACTTACAAACATAACATTCCTGAGGTGCAACATGGAAATATAAACGTGTTTGATTTAATATTAAAAAAATTAATGATGCTCAGCTCTCTGTAGAATTATATTAACTCTGTGTATGGTATATCACAACTTATTTGAACACAAATTTTCTGTAACTGAAACCAGTGATAAGACTGGGAACCAACTCTTTTTTTAAGATATTAACCTGCATATATATATATATATATATATATATATATATATATATATATATATATATCAAATCTTGAGTTTCGATACGCTTTTGTTACTTTCTTGTATATGCTGTATTACAGTGATATTCTCTCATAAATTACAAAAAGGAATTGGTAAATGATATTGAAAAATTGTGTACTGTTTACACTTTTTATTATTCAATTTTAACTGCATCTCTGGCACAGTGTTGCCAACTCTTATTTTATAAAGTAGCAGTAAAATTAATAAAAAATAGCGAATTACGAAAAATAGTAGCAGATTATATATATATATATATATACATTATAACTGCAAACACGCAGTATAATTAACGTAAAGAACGACGCTTTGTGTAGGAGAATTATCCGCGCAAGATGAGAGCGAAAGAACGAAACATCTTGCGCGGATAATTCTCCTATACAAAGCGTCGTTCTTTACGTTAATTATACTGCGTGTTTGCAGTTATAATGTATATAATGTTACGGCATGCGGGAGGTGCCCTTTGGGGCATTGGTTTCTGCGCGTATGTAGAGGAATTACGACATTTGTTTGGGTGAGGCCTGTGGTGTAGCGGTTATCATATCTGACCGGCAATCGGAAGATCCCGGGTTCGATTCCCGGGTGGGTACCTCATTTTTTCATTTGTTTCGTTCTTTCGCTCTCATCTTGCGCGGATAATTCTCCTATACAAAGCGTCGTTCTTTACGTTATATATATATATATATATATATATATCACTAAAATATTTGAAAGAATAGTTAGACAGAAAATCTATGACTTTTTGGAAACTCAGCAAAAACTCAATGATAACCAACATGCCTATCACAACTAATGGAACACCACAACAACATTATTGATTCACTGGAAAGTAATGAAAACTATGATGTACTATACACAGACTTTGCTAAAGCGTTCGACAAGTGTGACCATGGAATCATAATACATAAACTGAAATATATGGGAATAACAGGAAAAGTAGAGAAATGGATATATAATTTCCTTAGTGAGCGGCGGCGGCAACTCCATTGAGATGGAGTTGCCGGGACGGAGAAGAAGAGGAAGACCGAAGACGAGATGGAGGGACTGTGTGGTGGCGGACATCAGGGAGAAGGACTTGGAGGAGGATGCGGTATACGACAGAGGAGAGTGGAGAAGACGAACCAAAAACAGCGACCCCATGTAAAGATGGATAATAAGCTGTGGAAGAAGAAGAAGAAGTGAGCGGCGGCAAGTCATTAGAGTACAAGGAGTATCTTCATCAGAATCAGAGGTCCTCAGCTCAGTACCACAAGGAACAGTATTAGCTCCACTACTCTTCATAATCATGCTAACTGACATAGATGAGGAAGTCACCAGAGACAGCACAGTAACATCCTTTGCGGATGACATAAAATCAGTAGAAAAATAAGAAACCCAGAAGACATAAGATCCCTACAAACCGACATAAACAGAATCTACAAGTGGACGGAAGGCAACAATATGAAGTTTAACACCGAGAAATTTCAGCTATTACGGCAGGAAATTCAAAGAAATCCCAGAGCAAAAGATTTAGGGGTTGTAATGACAGATGATGCGAAATTTGAGACACAAAATAAGATAGCAGTAAACAGAGCAAAGAGAATAACGGGACAGATATTGAGAACCTTTAAACGAAGGGATAGGAATGTAATGATTCCTCTACTGAAAACCCTGATAATACCCAAATTGGAATACTGCTCGGTCCTAACATCCCCATATAAAAAAGAAGACATTAGACAGCTGGAAGGGATCCAGAGAAGCATCACAGCCAAGATCAATGGGTGCAAAGAACTAAATTACTGGGAAAGGTTACGCGAACTAGACCTATACTCACTGGAAAGGAGAAGAGAGAGATACACCATTATTTACACTTGGAAAATGGAGAAACTAGTCCCTAATCTTACTCTGAACCCTATAACTCCCCAAACAACGGTGGACAGTAGAAACGGTAGAATGTGCCGTATTCCCAAATTAAAGGCGAGACAGGGCATATCCTTAACCCTGAAAGAAAATAGTTTTGTAGTGAGAGGACCAAAACTGTTTAATCAGTTGCCCAAAGACTTAAGAAACACGAAGGGAGTTGCAGTGGAAATCTTCAAAAGAAGACTAGATGCCTGGATCAGAACAATCCCCGATGAGCCGGGCGTACCTGGCTATGTGAGGTGGAGAGCGCAAGAATCAAACTCATTACTTCACCAGGCCAATTCGAGAGGAGGGGCGACAAGCTTGACCTTCCCGAAATGAGAGATCATCACGCGAAACCTTTGTAAGGTTGTAAGGTAAGGTGTGTGTATATATATATATATATATAATAAAAATCTTAATTTTTCTTTGCCTTATTATTATAAACACGATTCCAAAATCTCCTCTTCTTCCTTTGTGCACTGCATTGCGTTGCTAGCTGACGCTTTGCTATACATTGAGACACTGCATAAATTTAGCATTTCTTTGGTTGGTTCAAACTCACTGCAACATTTATTTTCATTTCGTAATGTTGTTTTAAGGCGAATTAGAGCATTTAACATTTCTAGTCCCATTCTGTTCCTTATTTTAGTTTTCACAGAAGTTACACTGTGAAATACTCTCTCCACGACAACATTACTAATAGGGAGAGAGAGCATAGTTAGAGCAAAATTTGCTAACTCCTGGAAAACAAATTCATCTGCAGCGTTTTTTAAAGTAGCCACCTTGAACCAAAACGCATGACTGTCACTAGGTATTTTTCCATTTTCAAAATGTTGGACCAGTTAACTGGTAAAAGCGCTCGCCACTGACTTTCTATGGTCGAGAGATCTTCATCACACATAAAAGCAAGAGGTAACAGAGGACAAGTTTGAAACTTGTCTTGCGCGTAATTTATGACGACGTAGAGTTACAAGTAGCCCAAAAAGTAGCAGATACCAGAAAATTTTATTTTTTAGCAGGGGACTCTAAAAAGTAGCCCAATCTGCGAAAAGTAGCCCAATTTGACAACACTGCTCTGGCACTAATATTGCGGTTTAACAAGATTTAACCTTTACATATGGCATCACTCCACGCATCTTACATCTATCCTTCATTTATCCATATTGATTTGAGACTTGACTCGAGACTCGTGACTCGGCTCGCGACTCGCTCTTAAAGACTCGCGACTTGACTCACACTCGATAAAAATGACTTGAAAGCAAGTCACACTTTTTTGCCAGTCGTAATATTTCGAGTTTCTCTGATGTAAATAAACATCCTCAACGCAACCTAAAGAAATGAGTTCAAAAACTCCGTAATTATTCGTTTTTTGACCCAGTCTCTTTTTATAATGAGAGCAAACTTTTCTGGTCAATTTTGAGGAGTTCTGCACGAATCTGCCATACGTTTCCTGTGCAAATGCGTAGTTTTCGAGATATCGTCATCTCGAAAACTACGCATTTGCACAGGAAACGGATGGCAGATTCGTGCAAAACACCTCAAAATTGACCAGAAAAGTTTGCATTCGTGCTAAACACAACCTAACCTAACCTACCGTAACTTAACCTAACCTAACCACCTAACCTAACCTAACCAGTCACCTTATTTTGGAGGATATAGTTCTGCAATTGCAGTAAGGAAGTGATGCAGAACTGTAGAATCATCAGGATGTTCTGCCAGGAACAAGTATCGTGCAAAATATTTCCAGTAATGAGGGCGTCTGTTCCCAGCACGTAAAACCCACGATTTCACATCCTTCCACAAGCGTTCAATGTTTTGAGTGTGGATGATGTGGTCTTGGAGATCCACAAAATTTTCACTGTGATTAATTTGCTTATGCGTGTAGCCCTATATTCATCGAGGCCAACAAGGCGGATTAGGTCTTCAAAATCAAGTTCACAAGATTGACACATCATGGTTCTAGAACGAAAATCACCAAACTAAGGAGTAACAGAAAGAAGTAGGCAAAAATCAAGAAAAAGTAGCCAAAAATAAACAAAGTAGCCTATAGTTGAATGAAAATCTCCAAAAAAGGTAGCCAAAATAAACAAATTAACCGAAATTTATATACATACATATTAGAAAGTAGAAAATATTTTTTTATAAAAAAGTACATTTTATACAAATTTGCACAAGATAATATATATATTTTCTTATTCAGTTTTGATTGGTTATTCAATATATATTGCTGTTATAGCTAGGTGTGACTGGGTCAAAAAACGAATAATAACCAAAAACTCTGATAATCCATTTAGGCTTATCATATGCCCCTGATAATGTGGGGTATGTGGTGCGAAGTGTTTGCCAAAACTCGGTGGGTAACACTGTTTCCTTATAAACGAAGCAAAGACACTGAGGTCGGGGGTTCGACTCTCGACGATGTTGGTAATTCGAACCTCCGACCTTAGAATCTTCACTTCATTTATAGGAAACGGTATGGTATTACTCACTGAGCCAAGAAAGCTGGTTACTGTAACTTAGAGCTAAATCACGTATATTTTGTCTTTTCGTTAAAGAAAAGTTTTTTCTCCTTAAATATTGGCAAAAACCTTGTCTACTGAATCATTGAGAACTGTAAATCAGGTTTTAATCGATGAATCTTGTACTTAAATAACCAATAAGAATTATCACCTTTCACCCCATTAAGTATAATTCATACACTCACTGTTAAAATGCGCTAAAACTTAGAGTAATACTAAATTATTAATTTTTAATGTTATCCCTATAAATTGAGAATGATTCGTTTTCTTTTTTGTCAAAGTATGGTTAACTTAGAAATATTTATTGATGATGTAGTAATAATACAGTTAATAATAATAATAATAATAAAAATAATAATAATTATTATTATTATTATTATTATTATTATTATTTTTATTATTATTATTATTATTATTAAGTTTCGCGGAGAGCAGTATTCTTGACAAAATCGAAATTTGTTACAAAAATCGTGATTGGCCGAAATTGGTCACGTGGGAAATAACTAACCAATCTAAAACGAACACCTAACCTAGTGTAATCTGGTCCCCGTGAAACTTAATATTAGCCTATTATTATTATTATTATTATCATTATTATTATTTTATATCGTTATTATTTTACGTCATCATCTTACGATACAAAAGCACATTTTGACTTTAATTTTACTTCTATTACAGTACAACGAAATAATACATACTAGTTTAAAATATTTGAAATAGAAACACAGCAGGTTCGTTGAATAATACGTCCCTACTCCTGAGAGAGAGAGAGAGAGAGAGAGAGAGAGATAAAAAACGGTTCTGGAATGATCTCGGGGCGGTATTTGAAACATTCCAAGTAAGGTCAATTCGAAGTCTCAGTCCGCCAAGGATGAATGTTCTTCTCAACACTATATATATATATATATATATATATACACTTTTCTGTTTATAACTGTATTATTTGCTGAATCACTTCCATTTTTCTTCATTTTTAATAATAATAATAATAATAATAATAATAATATAATAATATTATGTTTGACAAGAATAACAGTAGAAGGACCACATAAATTATACGTCCAAAAGGATTTGTTGGAAGTAAACAATAATGTTTAAACTTAATCCAAAAAGCCCTAAACATATTGTATTAAACTTTTATCAGAAGCTCGGCGGCGTTCTTCCTTTCAAAATGTATCTGTAAACTCGCTTCGGGAAACTGCTTTGACGACGCCTTAAACAATATCGTTATTATTGAGAAACTGAGAGTAATAAGACTATTAACTGATGTTAATTTGTATTTTCATACGAAGGTAATCTTTAAAGAGTTAAAATTATTAAAGATAATAAAAAAAAATTGTATCAAAATGAACCATTTTAATATTCAATTCGCTTCAATCCTACAATGAAATTTGGTCAGTTATCCTTCAATTTTGGTTATAATTTCATCTCCCTCCCACCCCCCCACCCGGCACTCAAAAATAAATACCAAATTTTTTAGGATCTAAATTATGTTATAATTTAAACATTGAAATTAAAAAAATATTATAATGTATCTTCGATTAAAAAATAAATTTTAATATCTTTTAATAAATTAATACTGACAAATATTTGTATCAATGTTAGTTATAATTTGATTAATTGTTTAATTTCTCACATTTTCTCTAAATTCTTCGTATTTTCTAAACTAATTGGTAATTTTTACCTACGATATTGTCATATAAAACTCAATCATGAGTGTCAACTCCCTAGAAAATAATTGTTTATCTCTTAATCAATGTGAGAGCCCAGTAAAGCCAAAAAAAGCTTAAGAGTCACATTGAATAAAACAGTACCAAATATTTATTTTATTAATAAGGAATTTTATTTACTTATAATAATAATAATAATAATAATAATAAATAATAATTTTATATTAACACTTTACCTCTTAATTAAATACAAAATTCGGGTGCCCGTTTTGCCCATTTGTGCCCTTTGGTTTGTGAGTTTGAGGCTCTAAGCCTAAGGCATTAAAGTGTGGTTCGCTTTTCGTTTGATGTGTATGTAAAATGTAATTGATTCGGAATTAGGATGAATTGATAGAATTGATGGAAATTATTTGAAATTATCTTCAATTCTATGCCTATAATTCAGTGTTAATCACTTTTTAAATTTCAAATTTGAACTCAAATCCAGTTCCTGGTGACCTGCTAAGCCCATATATATATAATCAACCTTGCAATGGTTTTGTACAATAAGCCTACATCACATACAGTCAAGCTGAAGGCCCTGCCTCTAGAGTTGACTGGTGGAGGAGTGAATTGCTTTTTCCGAACTCTCCATCTCATAACCAGACAACACCCGTCTTATCTGGAATTGTCCTGAACACCAAGTTTCTTTCTGAAGAAATTCACTCTCACATCAGTCATATTTCGTACTTCTTCAGTCATTTCATGAATTAACTTTGGTCCTCTCACTTCAAAATTATTCTGAGGGTCAGGCCCTCTCAGAGGTCCAAAGAGGCCCGGGCCACTTTCAGCTTTTGAGGCCCATAAATAAACCCAATTATTACTTTCACTGCAAAACATTATATTCAAACCTGAAAGTTTCTAAATTTGAGGCCCTCCCCCTTTAAACTTGAGGCCCAGGCCAAATGGCCCTCCTAGCCCCACCTCTGATAGGCCCCGCTAAGGATAAAACTGTCCATTGTCTGTTTTTTTTTTATTTGGAAATACACAGTCTACCTTTACTCTTTCCCAGTGATGTTCTGAGGCTTATAATAAGGTTTGTCTCGAGACTGGACACCATTTTTCATTCATTTTTTTCACGTGTAGATAAATGCTCTCTCTTCTCCTTTCCCAGAAATACAGGTTTAGTTCATAAGCAACAACTGTCTTCTTTTTTTATGATAATGATAATGATACTTTTTATTGACAGGATATATGTAAGAATGAAAAGTTAGGGTTATTAAGGTTTTTAAACAAAGGAATTACTACTTTTTTGTGCCTCCTTTCAAAAGCGTTTCATGACTGAAATGTTATTTCCTTGGTTTTATTTATTATTCTTTTTTATGTGTCTCAATTTTAGAACCGTCTGTTGTAATCATGTCACATCTTTTGCTCCTGAAATTCTTTGAAATTTCCTGCCCACTTCGGGTATAATTGTCTATAATAATAATTAGTAAGGAAGGTCAGTAACTGGCCCAGTGTTCAAGCCAGATTGATGCGTAACCCATTGGGCTAACTACTGGATTATTATTACACGCACATCGGAGTCGAACCCCCGACCTTAGTGTCTTCATATCGTTTACGCAAAACCGTGTTACATATCCACTAATCGACGGGCGCTGGCGTATAGTAGTCCATCGTCGCTTCGATATACATCAAGAGGTAAAAATTTTCGATGTTAAGTTCCTAGTGTCGTCTTCTGATAATCTTTTAATTATATCTGCAATGGCTTCACATCATCTGAGTTTTTGCGAAATTTATATATATATATATATATATATATATATATAGTGGAGCTAGTTTTAGCCGTTTAAGGTGATAATGATTTAATTGTATGCAACGATTGATTAAGGCAATGACTGACTGCTTTAATGATAGGCTGGGTTAATAATTTATGATGTAATACAGTATCACCGATTGGAATGAATGGTTATTTGATTAGGTCCACCATACTATTGGAAGTGACCGAAATGGCAGCGAGGGTCACCAGCTTGATTTACGCTCAAGCAAATTAATGTTAAGGTTATAAAAGACACCTTATGGGTTTTGTAGTTTATTATGAAAATAAATCCGTTATTTTATTCACTGTGATATAACAAAGAATTGACAGTAATTAATTGGTAGTTTTACGTTGTGCTTATGACATGGACTTAGCTAATAAGATGAAATGTTAATAGTTAATTTACACGCAATAAGTACTGTACTCATCGATGGTATGTAAATGGCATGCGACATGGAATATTGAATAGGCCTAGTTAATGATATAAAGAATGCACGTGCGTTTGGTACATTGAATGGAAATACTTGACACTGATTAAGTAGGCTAAATGATTGCATGGATGCACATAGAATAATTGATGTGGCCTAATAATAATGGATTGAAATGCTTGCACAGTATCATTTATATATAAGAACATCATGTGATGTTAAATGATTACGTCAAGAGAATATTTAACACACAAATATGACTTGAACATAATGACGGATGATACGCAGAAATAACGGTATTGAAATGACACTTGAATTGGATGATAGGCCTACTGCGTTATTAACGGGAGTCAATGGACGCGTGATTACACACTTTGGAGTATAGCCTACCGTTCGGCGGTAGGCTAATGTAGGTTTCAAGAGTACTTACGAATATGATGTACTTAGCTTAGGGCGATGTAAAAACTTGAAGGCGGGCTGAAGACGAACCTATTACGCAGATTCTAGTTGTTGTTGTCCGTTAAGCCTCTTGAGATGATGGATGTAGGCTTCGTGGAGGCCTGAGGTGATGTTACTTCTCGAGGTGCAGGCTGGCCTTGTGATATTGCAGGCGTAGGCCTGTGGTGCGGAAGATATCTCGAGGAACGTGGAGAAACTTGAAGGCCGACCCGGCAAACCGCAGGCCCGAAGTGATTCCGGTTGGGCCTCGAAAGATTGCTTCTGCAGGTGGTCTGTAGATCTTACGTGAAGACAAATGTAGGCCCTGAAGAAAGTAGCGGCCGTGGCCCCCGGCCAGGGGGCCGGAAAGCGGTTGGTGGACGTTCGATGGTGAGCGTACGGGTGAGTGAGAGTGAGTATAACAGGAAGCTCCTTTTATACCGTAGGCCTGTGACGTAGAACTTCACGCCAATTATTTAAGACGCCTTGTGAAGGAACAGACTTTCCATTGTTTGTTAGCCCACGTGTGTTCCAACTGTTTTATGGTAGCGTGGAAAGAAAGTATGTCTGTCGATTTGTTGGTCTATTGCTTGTCGATCCGCTACATATATATATGGGAATGAACTCAGAATGGTTCCCTGAGGTTTTTAGGATACACACGGACCGTGCATGGAACAAGGAACTCTTCTAAGATAATTAAATCCACTATAGTCCGAATAAGTAATGGTAAATGACAAATACCATCATGAAAAAGAAAAACTATGGTATTTGTCATTTACCATTACTTATTCGGACTATAGTGGATTTAATTATCCTAGAAGAGTTCCTTGTTGCATGCACGGTCCGTGTGTAATATATATATATACAGTGGTGTAGTGCTGTGGGAACGCGTGGGAACGGCGTTCCCTTACTTTTTTTGGTAGACGGAACGGCGTTCCCTCACTATTTCAAATAAATCCGAACTTACAAATCTCTAACGTCATGAAATTTTAATTCCCACCCCTAGGAGAAATATGAGAAAGAATCATTAACTGTTTCATTTCTTTTAGCTTCGACTGAGGCAATGCTAGCCTATAAAGATCTGGTGAAACAGTCACCACGGCGTACCAGTTGTTAACTTTTTTTTTAGTTAATCATTCCAGTTGTTAGCTATTTTTATTGATCATACTGGATGTCGTATATCTAATGACACTGGAAATACTGCATCTTCAACCTTGGAATATATCCTAATATCCAGTGCATATGACCTCAAAATATCCCTGAAATTGGTCAGCTTTCAAAAGATTTCCCGGGGGGCTTACAGTGCCCCCGGACCCCCAGCTGTATGGGCTCGCCGCGCTCGCCATTGTCCCCCCCCCCCGCATCTGAGTAACACTTTCAAAATGCGTTCCCTCACTTCTTTATTTAGCACTACACCACTGTATATATATATATAGTTCAAATTATTTCCAGGTGCGTCAATACTTAATAATGTTATAATGGTTTGTTAGGGCTATGCTGTGGTCATGTCATAACATTACTTCGTCGATCAGCGAAGTTAAATGACACTGGGTTCGGGTGATTGTTGGGTGGTTGATTGTCTTCCGCGTCCAGATGGTGTAGCAACCCTTGGTTCGGATCCCACGTAGGTTACCCCTCTCCGTCACATTATCACTACTGTTAAGAAGGATGTTAACTATCCCCAAATAACATAAGCACACACACACACACACACACACACACACACACACACACACACACACACACACACTATTAACCGCGGGAGCCACGATTTCCCTGATTTAAACCTAAGTTGACATTAATGAATCTTACATATTTCTCCAAAATTTTATAAACTTTCTCCTTTAGTGAAACGTGATTTTAGTGGGGTAGTACTATCTCCTTTAGATATAGGAACAACGTTAGCTTTCTTCAAGATGTTCACCGTTTCTATTTTTCTCCAAAGATCTACATGCTAAATATAGAGGCGTAACTACTTCATTCTTACAGTACGTTTTTAAATCATTGTATTCATTCGATTTGTCCACATCAACACTGAATCTACTTTTAGTTGTCCTATAGCTCGTGCAGTATCGTCCGACATAAAGTAAAAAACTGTATATAGTCGATTGTTCCCTTTTGGGAGTCCCTCGTCCAACTGAGGACACTGAGACGGGCGGTAATTCTACCAACTACGAAAAATAATTCCCCTTTAAAAGGGAACTGGGTCTAGCCAAATACATTACGTGCAACGGGCTCGGACACTGCATCCCGTCCCAATTTTTCAAGGTCTGTAATAATCTATTTCTATAATTCTGCTCCAAAGAAAAAATTACCGTTTTTGGAACAATGAAAATGACTCGTAATAGCTTCTTAAGATTTCTGACATTATTCCCTTTAAATCCTGTCTGATGTCTTCTTTAAAATTTATAATATAAATGATCCTATATGTACTCTGAATACAGATATTTAAAGAGTATACTCAGTACATTGAAAGTATATCGAAAGTACTATATAAAAACTGTCATTAATTCTCAAAAGTGTAGTTTCGGGCTTCTTTTCTCTAAATTTCAACTCTCAAAATTAAACTCGTTGTCAAGAAACGAATCAATTCATCTACTTTCGATCTACTTATGATCTACTAACAGTGTATTCTTCGAACTACTTTATTGTTTACATAATACATTTAAACTCATTATATTCTCAAATTCAAATAGACAGCGGACAGGATTTACTGTTTACTTTCTTTCAGATAGCCATGCAGTTAGTGTACTATTTTCTTCCTTACGGAGGTCCTCTGTATATAGCATTCTTTCTTTTATCAATGTGCAAAATTTTTGAAAATTTTCATACGGTGTCTGTATATATGTATATATGCAGCGTCCGTAGCTCAGAGGGTAACATCGCTTTCTTGTAATCGAAATGAAGACACAAAGTTCGGAGGTTCGAATCTCGATGATAGTTAAAATAAGGCAGGAGTTAAGAGCAATGGTCCGCATTAGTTAACATGATCGCTGTATCAGTTTCTGGTCCTCCTCATTAATTATATATATATATATAATATATATAATATATAATATATATATATATATATATATAATGAGAGAGAGAGAGAGAGAGAGAGAGAGAGAGAGAGAGAGAGAGAGATATGCAGGCAGACAGAAAGACAGACACTGATAGAGAGAAAGATGCAAAGCTGTCTTTAGGAATGACAGATTGTGCGTAGACAGCATTTGCAATTGTGTGCAAAGGAGTGCAAAGATGAAGATGGAAGGGAAGTGACGTTATCAAAACGGCTTCGCGAGGCTCGTGCAGGCGCCGGTGAGACGTCGTCACAAAGATAAGGAAAGAGGCGCAGACGAAGGCAGAGTCGTTAATTCGTTCACAGTGGTGTTTGGAACTGAAGCATGTACGTATGTATAGCCAAGGAACAGAACGTTCTGAAAAGTATTTTTTTATAATGAAAAAACCTTTTGGGGACTCGGTTCATTTTTCAGAACGTTTAAGGAAATTAAAAACCTTTAACCTTTAAGAACCTTTTATATTTTCAAAATCTCTATCTGTAGTCTCCTATAGATCTCCAGATATACAGCGAGGTCTTTTTATATCATAAGGCCCCTCTTCCTAAAATTCTAGTATGTATATGCCATTGAAAAAAAAAAATATATATATATATATATATATATATATATACTATATATGCGCGGCTAGCTACGAGGGCAGGAGATCGGAAGGCAATTTCCTCCACCAAATCCCTCAAATGAGGCGGGATGCTGCAGAGGAGTCGACCGCAGGTCGATCCTGAACTGTCTTTCAAAGACTCATAAAGCATCATAAAGTCAGTGTGTGTGTATATATATATATATATATATATATATATATATATATATATATATATATATATACAGGGTGGGCCGTAAGTTTCCATACATAGGAAAAATTAAACGTTTGTTTTTATGTTTCAGATACCCTAAGAATATGCGTTTGACGTAAGATCTTGTTTACTGATGAAGCAAATTTTTACGTCAATGGAGAGGTTAATCGGCAAAACATACGTTATTGGAGTAATGCTAACCCTAACTGGCTGAGTCCGACGAAGATGCAAGGTGCCGGTAAAGTGATGGTGTGGGCGGGATATGGGGTGACAGAATTATTGGACCAATTTTTGTCAGTGGAAATCTTAATGCCGAAAGGTATCTTAACATGTTGCAAGAAGAGATTTTCCCATCCCTGCTAAACGAGGAAGGAACTTCCCAGTTTACTTCCAGCAAGATGGAGCTCCACCTCATTATGGTCTTCACGTGCGTCGGTATTTGGATCAGCAGTAGTTTCCGGATGCTTGGATTGGTCGGCGTGGTCCTGTGGAGTGGCCTCCCAGATCCCCAGATCTCACCCCCCTTGATTTCTATCTTTGGGGGCACTTGAAGGCCATGGTGTATCAGGAAAAGATACGAGACATAAATCATCTAAAGGAACGTATCACCAACGCCATTACAAGCATAACGTCAACTGTGCTAATGCGTGTTCATCAACAGTGGGGAACACGTATTGAAATGTGTTTTCAAAACAATGGCAACCATGTAGAGCATATTATATAAATAAAAATGGTTGTCCATAACAAAATGTTTATTTTTCCTATGTATGGAAACTTACGGCCCACCCTGTATATATATATATATATATATATATATATATATATATATATATATATATATATATATATATATATATATATATAAAAGAAAATTGTAAAAAACAAATTAGCCCTTATCTCCTCTTGCTAGAGGTCCGAGTTTGATACACGAGCGCAGATGCATAGGTTCACCTCAACAAACCATGCATTTTATGCTATCACGGTAGTTACATCATAATTAGACCTAAAATAAATAACTACTTCATATATGACGTCATCAAAAACTACATATATATATATATATATATATATATGAAACGTCTACTCGTATGCATTTTGCACACTTCAGTCATTTCAAAATATTTAAAAAAAATAGCATCGTGAGCCTCGGAGACCTTGATTTTAGCTAGCTCCAATTTATATATAAAAGGGGGAGGGGGGGCATTTTTGCGGCCGCTTGCTCTTGGCCCCTCCTTCTTGCATAAAAATACGATGTTTAGCTAATGCGAAATGTCTAACGCATGAGACATTTCAAAATTCACGAAATTGGTACGATAAAATATAAACGAATCATTTACTTCTATTTTAGACTGCAAACAAATGACGCACGCCCACAAGGAAAAAATGAAAAGCGATTCCGAGCCTTTTCGTGTATTCGACAGTACACTTCGTCAGGGAATGAAAGGAAAAGGTAAGAAGCAGAAAATATATATCTCTATACAGCGTAAACAAAATAGTTAGAAAGGATTAACAAAATATCACCAAATATTAATTGAAGGAAAAAGATATTTCAACAAGATGGCGTCCATTTTTATACGTTTCCAAAATGCTATTGAAATGCTTTATAAAATAGATGGATGCACATTCCAGAATATTTCTTTCATTTATATCTTTATTTTTAACAAGAATTTTAGAACTTTCCCAATTAACACTATGGTTATATCTATACGTATGGTTAAACAATTATTTGTCGTCCTACAATCATATTTGGGCAGGTTTTACTTTAATGTCTAAAGTGTTCCCAGTTTGACCTAACCTAAACTGAGTCGCATTGTTTACATCCAGTCGAGTATTTTTATACTTAAAGATTACGTTAATTTAGACTTTACTTAAAACAATTGGCATTAACGTGTCTTTAAGTAAAAAAAAATATATATATATATATATATATGGGGGTGGTGAGTGTGTGGGTGTGTGGGTGTAATGTAGCAAAGGTGTTCCATAACATTTTAGAGACTTTCATTTATGGAATCCTATACTTCTATATATAGTCAGGAATAGTCAGGGAATTTAAAAGTAATGTTTTAGTAGACAGTCAGATATTGAAATTTGGACCCTGATCTTGCTTTTATCATGTGTTTTTGGATATACACACCTAAAACCAGTAAATTTTCCTTCAGATTATGACAGAGTTTGACAGTCTTTCAGAAGAGAACATCTATGAAATAGACAAAAACCTGGAAAGATCATTAAGGGAACTAAGCAAGATCCTACCAAAGATGACGAACTTGGTGAAACGAACTTGCTAAAAAAGATATACTGAAACTGTGTGATAAATATGATAAATCAATGAAGGCAGTGAAGATGAGAGATGTAAGTTGAATTACAGACTCTTGTTATAGTACTTGCGTTGTGTATATATTTGGATAAAAGCAAATGGTATAAAATAAATTTCAATTAAAAATTATTGTATATCAATGAATAGTCCAGCAGGAGAGCGAACATCCTGCAGAACGCATTCTATACTTAGAATTTGTCAGCTTTATTTGTAGCCAGTGAATGGTAACTGGATGTTTTTTAATTTCTCTCAAGCCAATTTTTTTTTGTTATCTCATTATTACGGTATTTGAAACTATGGTGTCTGCAGCCATTTAGGTTATGCAAATCAGGCTGTAAACCCTTCGCTGTCTTAATTTGTATTCTAAGTAAAAATTTCCTGGAATTAGATTGATATTTTTGCATTCTTCCATAACCGTTCACAGACCGTAGAAGGACTACAATCCAGGATCTGATTCCTTTTTTATACATAACTTCGGGAGTCCTTAGGTGAAACAGTGACTCTAGCGTAATTCCTTTATACACAAAGGTTCAAAAGAATTTTAAGAAGTGGATTCGTTTGAAATAGCTGTTGAAGATACGAGGAACCCTTGTCCATCATCATTTTGAGTGTAAATGTTGCAGTACATTTTGTTTTCAATGTTTTGTACCCGAAGGATACGTTTGAATTCGCAATCTTAATTAAAAAAAATTATTTTCAGACTTAAGAGTCGTGGTATCACTGTTCCAAGTAAAGTTTGCAATATTCAAGGAGAATAACCAACCCGGAGCTACAGTGACTCTACCTTTATTTTTTACAATGATTAAAAATTAATTATACCTTAGTTTTAAGTTCATACTATTGCCGAAGTAGTAAATAATAAGTCGATTTAGCTTTTGT
>JAJOZX010001448.1:550000-567500 GCA_023014485.1 Bathynomus jamesi | reverse complement strand
TTGTACCATGATTTCCGATTCTTAAAACGATTCTTTAACTTTTAATTGAACCAGTTTTGCAATGTAAACTTTAAAATTTAAATGAAAGAGGATAACAAATTTTATTTTTATTGTATTGTAGCTATACATTAAAACATGTATATCCATGATGTGTAATCAAGAAGATTAAAATGAATTGTTACAACTTACAGTTGATTTTTATTTTTAAACCAATCTATTATAATTTATAATTTATATTACCATACTCATAATGTAAATAGTTAATCTTACCAGAGTAAAATATGACAATTTCCAGAAAAACAAGTATAGAATTATATTTAAAAATATTGAGAATCGGAATCGGAATCGAGAATCGTATCGGAATCGAGACTTTTTAGTGGTATCGGAATCGGAATCGGAATCGTTAAAAATTTTGGTATCGTCCCATCACTAGCTTATTGACACATTAAGTTAATGGATTTATTAGAACCGCATGCAATTTCTCCATCTATTCTATTAGGTCTTCATCAAGTTTCATTAAAAGCTATCAATATATCCCAAACAATATATATATACAGGGCGTCCCAAAAAAATGTATACACACTTTAAATAATTATAAAGGCAGTGTTTATTAAAATACATTTCATTTTCAAAATGTAATAGAATCTACAGACATTATTTAATTGTTTTGTCAACGCCTGTTTTCAAACTGACGTCCGTTCTGGTCCAGGCACTGCTGATAACGCGAAGCAATGGAATCGCAAACATCACGAAACATTTCGTTTGGTATTTGTGTGCATTCTCGTTCAATGGCTGCTCTCAATTCAGCGACTGTTGCAGGTTTTATAGCGTAGACTTTGTCTTTTAAGTATCCCCATAAAAAAAAGTCTAGTGGTGTGAGGTCTGGTGAACGCGGAGGGTATTCTACGAAACCCCTTCGTCCAATCCACATCCACATCGTGCCAAGTACCACTCGCAATACTCCACTCTTCGGTCCGGATCATCATCTTCATTAATAGCATGGACTAATCTTGGAATGTAACTTTTCCATTGACAGCGCTTCAAAATGCGTTGGACAGACGATTCTGAAATTCCTACCTCACGACTCGCTTGCCGCACAGATTTTCTTGGACTTTGGTGATACGTTTCCAGTACTCTTCTTGCTTTGTGGGGCTTGTCGATGTCCGTGGTCTTCCGGAACGCTTCTTGTGGACATTCTGAACAGTTCCATCGGCTTCAAACTTATCTCTAATTCGTGTGATGGTAAGTCGCGTTGGTGGATCTGTTTGAAACTCCCTCCTAAACTGTCTTTGCACTTCAACTGCGTTTTCACACTTCCAGCAGCATTTTAGAATAAATTTCCTTTGTTCAAAGCTTAGTCTGACTGCCATTATTAATTCTAATGGTTTAACTTGGAAAGAAAGAAACATCAATTGAGCTATCAGCTGTTAAAGTGTGTATACATTTTTTTGGGACGCCCTGTGTATATATATATATATATATATATTATATACACAAACTCAGAATGGTTCCCTGAGAACATTATATGTTAAACACAGACCGTGCATGGAACAAAGAACTCTTCTGGGAAAATTAAATCCACTATAGTCCGAATAAGTAATGGTAAATGACAAATACCAAACTATGGTATTTGTCATTTACCATTACTTATTCGGACTATAGTGGATTTAATTTTCCCAGAAGAGTTCTTTGTTCCATGCACGGTCTGTGTTTAACATATATATATAATATATATATATATATATATATCAATCCAAGAATAAACAACCCAAAGTCCCCAATCCAAGAAAAAGCAACCCAGTTAGACCTCAAACCTCAAACCTCAAATATATATACACACACACACACACACATATATATTATATATATATATGTGTGTGTGTGTGTGTGTATACACCGTCTGCCAGAAAAAAGGGTTCACTCGAAAAACAGCCATGAAATCAACATTTATTAACCAATCATAATGAAACTCATATAGACTAAAACTATGTAAACAGTGTATATGTACACCAATTTTCAGATTATTATATTCATAATTAATGATTTAATGAGGATTGTTTATGTTCAACAAATTTTGTTGGTGAACATCGCTCCAGTTTTGAATTCTGAAAGTCCACAAAGGCGATAAAACTTTGGTAATAAAATATTTATTCTCATTTTAGTTACAAAATATATCATAAAATTTATAAAATATAGAAAATGCCTCCATTAAAAAAACCATGAAAATAAAAAAAAGATTTTGAATTTCGAAACAGAACTTAAATCCTAAGTTTACAAAAGAAATCAAATTAACATTTTACTCTTTTGGAATTCCTATTAAAAAAATTGTTCAATGTGTTTCCCTTCTGTTTCAACAATTTTCTTCAATCTTGGACGAAATTCATCAATGGTTCGATCGATCTGCTCCTGTGGTATCTCTTCCCACTTCTCCACAAGAAGCTAACGCGAGTGATCAACATTTCTCACCCTGCTCCTGTAAACTCTCTGTGCCAAAGTTTCCCAGATTCTACAGTCAACAGGGTTCAAGTCAGGACTGTTAGGTGGCCAATTTTGGGTTTCAAGTAATTCTGGAACATTATTTTTTAAGTATTCCACATTTGCTATTGCTGTATGGGACGTTGCTCCGCCTTGCTGAAAAAGATAATAACCACCGTTGGCCAGATTTTGCATTTCGGGAAACATGTTTCGCAGCAATTTCGATAGTACTCGGCATTGACTTTTACACCAGGCTCAATAAAATGAATGGATGTTTTTCCTAACTTTGATATGCCAACTGATACCATGACACTAGGTGAGAAACGACTTCTGGTTGCAAAAAGTCTGCTATCAGGTATTTCATTCTTACATTGAACGTGTGAGTAAACTCTGTCATTTTGACTGTTCCGAGGTGGCTCCACAGTGAATCTCTTTTCATCAGTGAAAAAAGCCTTTGAAAGTTTATCACATGTTACTCGCCGTAAGATTTGTTTTGATCTTTGAACTCGTTTCTCCTCATCAATTTGAGTAATCTTTTGCCCGTGCACTCTTTTGAAAGGTTTTAGTTGAAGATCTTGTTTAATTATGCGTCTCACGCTAGTTTCTGATAATTGTAACTCTTTTGATATACGAGCTGGTGTCATATGGGTTCCTGGCTGGTTTTCCTGACTTAATATACGTTCTTCGACGTCGTCAATATTGTCTTCTATGCGAACAGTTTTTGGTCGCCCACTTCCCGCTCTTCTTTTGATATCCTGAGTCTCGTCAATTTTCTTTAGAAGCTTTCCCAAACCACCAAGAGTCCATCCTTTGTTGGGGAATTCGGAGAGTAGTTTCGTTCGTCCATATCCCTTTTCTAGTTTATAATGCTTAATTATAATCTTATCTTCCTCTGAAAATGGCATATTCACTGTATTTTATAACAATCCAAAAAAATCGTATATTAGAATTTACAAAAGTGAAAATGGAAATAAAGGATTCTTGATTTAGTTTGTCGAGCATCAGTTGTAGTATTATTAGAGAAATACTTAATAAATCGTTATTTTTGATAGCTTCGAACTGAAATTTGGTTTACAGATAGATGTTTTACGTATCTTTTACCTGTATAAGTTTCATACTGATTGTTTGAAAAATGTTGCTTCCATGGATGTTTTCAGAGTGAACCCTTTTCTTTGGCAGACGGTGTATATACAGGGTGGGTAAAAAAAAGTGACCCCTTAGAGGTAAACTGTCATATTAAAAAAAGTAAGGGGACTAGAGCTCCCAAACTTCATAGATGCTTACCTTAGCATGTTGTTCGTCTTAATTGAGAAGTTGCTCGATGTGTTCCCCTTCCTGCTCAACGCAGGCCTCCAAACGTGGACGCCACTGATCCAGACACCTGTTTACACATCGTTGAGACACCTTCTCCCAGCCGAGCAGAATTCTTTCGCGTAGTTCATCTACATCCAGGAATGTAAACTTTGGACTTCAGGGCTTCCGAAACACCATAATCTAGTAGTGAAAGATCGTGGCTACTAGCCGGCCACATATTGGGTTCGATAAAATCTGGTGTTTCGTTCCCAAGGAATGTGACAGTTTGGCGTGCTCTGTGAGCAGGGGCTCCATCTTGTTGGGAAGTATAGTATATCTTTCACCACTAATTCGTCGAATATCAGTTAGATAAAGGACAGGATCTAGGGTTTAAGGAACCCTAGATCCTGTTCCAAAGCTGGATCCTATCTGCTTTGCAGATAGCTGGTGAGGGAAGCTATATTTTTGCGGCCTCTTTGCGAGTGACCCGTTGCCCACGTCAGGCTAACATCATGAAAAAGAAAAACTATATAGTGTTTGTCATTTACCATTATTTATTCGGACTATAGTGGATTTAATTTTCCCAGAAGAGTTACTTGTTCCATGCACGGTCTGTGTATATCATAAAGAAACTTCATGGGACCATTCTGAGTTCAATCATATATATATATATATATTATATATATAATATATATATATAATATATATATATATATATATATATATATATATATATATATATATATATATATATATATATAGTATATGTTTGGGTATTAATTATTATAATATATTTTCCATATAGGTTTACTACACACACACACACACACACACACACACACACACACACACACACACACACACACACATATATATATATATATATATATATATATATATATATATATATATATATATATATATATATATATATATGACTACTAGTTATGACTAGTCTGCAGGATTTCAGTTACAAATGATACGTTGACATCATGAAGCGTTGCAAATAATGACATATACAGGGTGTCCCATAAGTCCGGCATCATAGGAGAAATTCATATTTTTCTATTTCTACAAACCATAATTCATATTTTTCTCTTTCTACAGGCCATAATGTCTATGCTCGGGATGTCAATTTCCCGTCCACCATTTTGTTCAGTGACGAGGCTATTTTTTATGGAAATGGTGAGGTAAATCGACAGAACACCCGCTACTGGTCTCAAAACAACCCTCACTGGTATACCTCTTCAAAGGAACAAGGTGCATCTCGGGTGATGGTATGGTGTCGCATTTGGAAGGATCGCATCATAGGCCCCCTCTTTTTCGATGAACATGTCACTGGAGGCACCTACGTACGTATGCTCAAGGAAGAAGCATTTTCCAGTGTCTTGAACGAAGAAGGAAATTTCCCAACATGGTTCCAGCAAGACGGCGCTCCTGCACATTACAGCACCGAAGTAAGGGAATACCTGTACCAACAATTCCCTGGTCATTGGATAGGACGTCGAGGGCCTGTGGAATGGCCAGCTAGAAGCCCGGATCTCACGCCACTAGATTTTTATCTCTGGGGCCACTTGAAAGCGCTGGTATACGCAGAGAAAATTAGGAGTGTTGAACATTTGCGGCAGCGCATTATTGGGGCATGTAACACCACTACTCCTGACATCATTCACCGTGTGCTTGCTGACTGGGTATCACGTCTGAATTTGTGTATTGAAAACAATGGTGGACATATTGAGCACGTTCTGTAAATAAAAGCTTTTGTTTTGCCTTTTTCTATTATTTTTCCTATGATGCCGGACTTATGGGACACCCTGTACAGTAATTCAGAAATTTATTGCAAGGATATAGTAAATAGTAATAATATAATAGTATGAGTAATTGTAGAAGTAGTAATAGTAATAGTATTGTCACAAATATCACAAAATCATTATAAATGTTTATAAAAACGTCAATAAAAGTGTCTATGACATTTACTGAACGTACCATTTCTTGCTGGGATTTGTGAGGGAGCATTATATCCTAAGTGCTACGTCCCACGCTATTAACATAATTTAGCAGGTTATGACCATCATTCGATTAACTGTTATGTTTTCCCGCTTTTGTTTGGGCTACATTCCGAAAATGAGAATTTCTGAATGAGAATTCCCGAAATGAGACTTCCCTTAAATGGGAATTTACGAATAAAAAATCCTTAAATGTGAATTCCCAAATAAAAATTCTTTAATTAAATAAGAATTCCCGATTTAAAATTTCTTAAATGAGAATTTCCGAAATTAGAATTCATAAAATGAAAAATTTATGGAATTTGAATTTCCGAAATGAGAATCTTCGAAATGAGAATTTTTAAATAAAAATTCCTTAACTGAGAATTTCCGGAAAGAGAATGGCCGAAATTATAATTCCTCATTTCGAAATGAGACTTCCTGATTACAGAAAATTGTTTCATGATTAGAAATCAGTGAACGTTTATCCTTACCTGGGCATTTAACTGGGTATATATAATGACCTTTCTTGACATTATAGTGACCTGTATAAAGGTCACTAGCTAAACCTTAATTTCGGACCTAACTGGTTAATAGTGACCTAACCGGGTACTGATGAAAAAGAAATTGAGTATTTAGAGTGATCTGCATGACCAAAAAAGAGACATTTTAGATGGTTCAAACGATGATTTAAAAGCCCATGTATGATACCTGGGTATGTGAGAGGGAAAGCAACTCCCTCCTTCACCGAGCCACCTGTATAGAAACAAGGCAACGAGCTTGACCTCCGTACGATGAGTAATCGCTGCAGGAAACTCCTGCCAGATTGCCAGATTGGAATTTAGGTGGAATTTTAACTCATTATGTTGTGTAATTGGTAAAAATATATATTACAGTATTGAAATTCATAAAAAACTTCTTTTTTTGTATGGGAAGGAGGGGCCGAGGGGAATACCCGCTAAAACGGCCCACCCACCCCTTAATAAAAGGAAAAGAAGAGAACAGAAACCTAGGTCCAAAGTTTTCGATATGCCTGGACACTCTGCGTTTAAAAGATTGGAGTTCACAGAAATAGAAATAAATAGAAATAATAGAAAATTGTCAATTTAATCAAATTGAAAGAAAATAGGAATCAACTCAAATAGCATAACACCGTAATCAGTCCCAGTTAACAATGTTAATCAACCCCAGTTAGTAATAAACGCTAATCAATTCCAATTAATTAAAAATGTTAGTCACCCCTCCCAACGAACGCAAATTTTAATCATTTTATTTAACACAAAAATGCTAATAATTTTCATTAAGTTAAAAAATGTTAATTCATCCCAATTAATAAAAAGGTTAATAAAATTATCATGATATATAAAGTGTTAATAAAATAGTGTAAATCAATTTCACGTAAATGTAATTAAAATAAATTAAAATCATTTTATATCATTTACTTAAAGAATGTTAAATATAATCTTTAATAAAAATTTTGTTAAACCCAGTTTAACAAATAATAATTAATAATAATAATTAATAATTAATAATAATAATTATTAATAATTAATAATAATAATTAATAATAATTAATAATAATTAATAATAATAATTAATAATTAATAATAATTAATAATTAATAATAATTAATAATAATTATTAATAATAATGATAATAATAATAATAATAACCAAACTTTAACATTTTATGGTAGAAAAATTTGGTATTTCCCTTACGAGTGTGAATGGCTGTTAAATATATCTTCCTTTCAGTGTTAATTTATTTTAAATTAGTGGCTAGTTGGTTGGTTGGTTGGTTGATCGGGTGTTAAATTTAATGTCTTACAACCAAGAAGGGTAAATTAACACTTTTCTTGTATGTATGTATATAATAATAAATAAATTTCTACATTCAGTTGCACGGATATTGATCTCATGCATACATATATACATATACACAGGGCCTATCAGAGAGGGGGGGGGCTAGGAGGGCCATTTGGCCTGGGTCTCAAGCTTAAGGGGGGGGGCCTCAAATTTAGAAACTTTCAGGTTTGAAAATAATGTTTGGCAGTGAAAGTAATAATTAGGTTTAGCTATGGGCCTCAAAAGCTGGAAGTGGCCCGGGCCTCTCTGGACCTCTGAGAGGGCCTGCATATATATATATATATATATATATATATATATATATATATATATATATATATATATATATCAGGGTTACTTTAGTCCTACATTTTATTTTCGTTGTTCTTCTTAACCGAAATGTTTAATTTCTTTGATAGTTTTCCTCTTTTCTTGTATTTTTAGCCTTCAGTTGCGTATCGTTCCACTATTTTTTCTAGTTGTCGTTGTTAGTTAATGTTTCGTTGCTCTTCAGTTTTAGTCTTCATTTAGTCTTGATTTAGTTTTTGTTATTATACAGGGTGTTCGGAAAGTCACTGTGCACTTATATAATCGAGATCGTCCACTCACGCTTGATGACCTGAAAACTGCAATAACTGCGTACATAAGGTCCATTTCAAAAGAAGAACTGACAAAGGTGTTTCAAAATAAAATAAGACGGGTCCAGGCCTGTATTGCTGTTAAAGGACATCACTTTCAACACCTTTTATAAGTTCTGATGGTCCCATCCATAACCTCTATCATATATGCAAAATGTTATACTATTGTATGCTATTAAATAAATATAAGTGCACAGTGACTTTCCGAACACCCTGTAGTTTTCAATAAATGTATAAATGTATAAATGTCTGCGAAGGTGGAATAAGTTGAGAAAGGTCGAGAAGAAGGTGATTTAATAGAATGTCCGCGTGAGTAAGCGTGGACTCGATCCTACTCTCAGCCACGAGAGGTGGCTGTATGTAGGTTGAAATGAAAGACTTTGGTATAGGAGTATGTAAGTAGAGACTCTGTCTCTCTTTTTATTCTTGACAAATCCTGGAAGCGTCACCACGCATGGCGTATCAATGGCCCTTTAGGTGTGGAATTCAGCCATGGGGCGAGTGGGCACTGGTCCACCAGAGGGTATTTGTAAATGGATGTGTGTGGGTTTTAGTCTCTCCCTTTATTCTTCTTCACTACCTTCGTCTCTCTTTCGCATCCGAGTTATTTCTGCCTTTCTCACCCCATTCCATTGGGAAAAGAGATTTTGTTAATGTATGTAATATATGTAATATGTATGCAATATGTATGTAATATGTATGTTAAAAGCCTTATTTTATAATAGTGAATTTATAGTACAATTTTAATTACTTCACTGTAAGTATATGTATGTGTATGTAAGTGTATGTACGTGTATGTATACAGCATATATATATATATATATATATATATATATATTAGTTTTCTCCACTTCCTGGCTAAACTACTCATTACTTATCCTAAGCAGGAAAAGATGTTTTTCTTTATTAAATTTCCTGTCGATTGATACCCACTACAAATTCCTAATTTAATATCTTCCAATTATATTATAGTTTGTCAAACCTGAGCCTGCGTTAAACTAGGCTCCTCAAAAACTAATGTCTCGCTAATAAGTGATTCCTGGTACTTAAAGCTATTTTGCTTCACAAATATGTAAATTTTTTATGTTATATAATATTAACACGAAGGGGTTATTAAATTTAATGAATTAGAGCTTTGCGACTTGCCCACCAAGTTGGGTATACGCGTTGTTAAAGAATGAAAGACGATTCCAAACACGTTAAAATACGTAGCGAAACATTCCAGATCGTGACGATACATACGTATATATATATATATATGCGGAAGTTATGATGTAAACACATTTTCATTTAATAATGTTTATGCTGCAATGAGGTAATTATTGCTTGGATGGTGATTATATTAAAGAATAGGTCACATTATATGCAATGTCTGATTATTTATGTATGGATTAAAATTAACAGGTTCTGTTGAATGTTGTAATTAGGTGTGTGTATGTATGTATATATATGGTATATGTATATATATATATATATATATATATATATGTGTGTGTGTATATATATATATATGGTGGGAAAAGGTAAATGATAGTCGCAGGAATAAGGAAGGAAAGACTAAATTGGATTATAAAGAGGTATAACGAAGAAATATTGAAATCGTAAGTACAAAACAAGGAAAAGGTAAGGTATTGAAAGGTTTTTCAAAATTTAATTCTGGGTTTGGATTTTTAGGGGTGTGGGGGGGGAGGTTATTCTACCGTAAGACATAGTCTTCTTTAAATTCTATTCAATTTGAGTTTACAAATACAATTTTTTTTTTCCCGTGTTGAGTCTACGGATAATATGTAAAAAAATATTATTCTAAACCAAATACAGGCCTGTATACGGACGGTTTGCATTTGCGAATACTTGTGGTTTTTTGGTCCAGTTTGCGTAGAGCAAGCCTAAGGTAGTACGAGTGTCACTGTGATTGATAGAGGTAAATTTGTGCCGTCTTCGAGAGGAAAAACGAGCTTGCGGGGCATTTTGTTCCTGAAGAATCCTGCATTAGGACTGATAATAAATGGGGGTGTCTGCAATACGAACTAATGAAAATTGCAATCAATTGAATACGGATATGGATGTCCTTTGGACTAGACTAACACAGAGTATTGTTGTTTTCAGTGGTGATGAACCACGTACGAAAGCCTCGTCAGTACTTTGACTCCCCATCTATTTGATTGACAACGCTGCTGCGAGCTGCGAGTACCCTGAAATGGGTGCATGGGCGGAATGATGCTCTATGCAAAAAGATGTTTACCTCTTCGTATTTTCAATAAAAACTATAAATGCATCGATGATTATATATATATATATATATATATATATATATATATATATATATATATTACATAAATAATTTACATAATTATGAAGCAAAAAAATCTTTAATTAAGTATCATGCCAAACCTATTTGTGAGAAATAGCTCTATAATTGGGAGGAATTGACGTAGATATTCGTAATGGATATCAGTCGACAGGATATTTAGTAAAAAGAAATATCTTTATTAGCTTAAGAAAAGAAATGAGTAGTTTATCTCGGCGGTGAAAACTAAGAAAACTAAGAATTTTAATTTTTTTAAACCACCCAAGAGTTCGAGCCCCGCTGGTACTCTTAAACTTAAATAATTAATTAAATAAGTAATTAAAATGACATGTAATACCCAGTTATCCGTGATTGAGGGGCGGTCCATGATCACGAATAACCCGATTTTACAGTTAACTTACTATACCCCGTCGCTGGGTGGGTGGTGTAGCCGCTGCTGCCCGCCACCACTGAATGGCCTCCCACCTCGCGCTCCACCACACGCAGTATTATTCTATTACAGTATAATATACAATTAAGTAGTTTTTACTTACCACAAGACGTGAAGGTATGCGAAGCCACAAGCTCGGATGTGTACTCCTTGAAGCACGGAGAGACACTGACTAAGGCGTATTGTAGTGACCGCACTAAATCACGGTTAACTCGGTGTTCATGATCACGGATAAGTGCATAATGGTACATTTTCGTTCTTAGTTAGATCCCCGTTAATTAAAGGACTTGATTTCATTCAACGTACATATTTAGTTGTCGTCTTGGTTGACTAAAATAACCCTGGTACGTACACACACACACACATATAAAGAATGCACTCGCATATGGATATAGAGTGTTCATAAAGCCCAGCATCATACAAATAAAATTATAGTCAATAAACTTTGTCTTTGTTACTGCACTTTATGGTCACCATCTCTCTCTCTCTCTCTCTCTCTCTCTCTCTCTATATATATATATATATATATATACGCCTAATAATATCCAAGAAATTACCGTTACAAATTTTTCAATTTAGACTTGCATTGTCATGTAACTTTTGGAACATTCTGTACATAATAATAATAATAATAATAATAATAATGTTAATAATAATACTATCGTTATTTAAATGTTATTCAGATGACGTCCTATGAAACCGCTGAAAAATAATTTTACTGAACTTTTCACTCTCAAATTACTTACGAACTCCAAAGCATTTTAAAATCGTAAAACCGTGACAATGCATCAACAACTTACTTCTGGCAGTCATTCCCAACCATTAAAGTTAATCTAAAACGTGGAACAAAAAAACAACAAAAAAAACAAAAAAGTGTTCATTTTGTGACCCTATTAAAAACATGGCAATGAATGAAATTATATATATATATATATATATATATATATAATATATATATATATATATGAGGGAGTGAACGATCGCCGGCCATCATCATAATTCACGACCATTGGAATGGCAACATTCAACCGCATCACATCCTGTCAGAAACGCCAACATTATTCACTTTCTTCCGCTTCCTTTCCCTGCTTCCTTTGACCCTTATGGACAGCATTTATGTTGGTTATTCTGAGATTTCTACTGCCATCCATGATTGACTGGGGCTTCAGTTGTAACCAGGATTCATTCGGATTCATTCACTCAAGAGTAAAAGAGAACAGGTTGCATGCAAATGAGGAAAAAACGCACGGCACTCATATGCACTCAATGCTCAAGGTTATCTCTTTATATATATATATATATATATATATATATATATATATATATATATATATATATATATATATATATATATATATCATTCCGGAAGTAAGACTATGGAGTACTGCACAACATCCGGATAAAGAAGACTACACACTCAATAGAGTTGCACTGCAGAGTTTGTAAAACAAAATTCGATTGAAGGTCCACTGTAGGTTAGCCCATGAAGAGAACTTTCTAATGAACACACACACACACACACACACACACACATATATATTATATATACGCACACGGGATGAATTTCTCAAATAAACAGGTGAAATAAATGAATGATGCAAACCCACAAGGAAAAGGAAGAATGATTCCAAGGCCTTTCGTATATTCAACAGTAACCCTCGACAGGGAATGGGATGTATTGTTGAATACACGAAAGGCCTTGGAGTCATTTCTCCTTGCTGGTTCGCATCATTCATATATATATATATATACAGAGAGAGAGAGAGAGAGGAGAGAGAGAGATGAATAGGTAGATAGATGGATAGACAGACGTTAACGAAACTGAAGAAACATTTCTGTAAAATATTACTTAAGCTCAAAAGAGTGTAGAAGCATCGAACAGGAATCTCGTATCATAATTAAAGAGAGATTGATGATGTAATAAATTATATAATTAAATCACATTTCCTGTTCGTGATATAACGAATTTGTTATAAGTAAATTTTAATAGAAATCTGTAGATATTATCATCGATGTCTTCGGTCCGTATGTTAATGTTAAAGTTAATGTAATAAGTAATAAAGGAAAATATTCATTGTTGTTTACAATGCGTCGTTTACCCCCATCCATATGCACCCATTCAGAATACGAGCGGCTCGCAGAATCACTGACGAGTATATAGAGAACCATCGTACCTAACGAAGTTTCTGTATATATATACGAATTTGGTCTCCAATGTCCTGTACCTTAACTACATTCATCCGACATTTTTAATTTGTAATTCCATCTCAAAACTCCTTCGAGTTACGATGTAGAGAAAATTGTAAATTAACCAGAAATAAAAAAGATTACTTGGCAACCAGAAATAGTATTTAGGAAAAATGTTCATGTGACGTAGCTTGGTTCAAATTTAGAAATTTGTGTTCTATATTTAAAAAATGGAATCTAATTGCCAGCGCCCGTAGTGGCTCAGTAAGTAACATAACAGTTTCCTCTTTAAGCGAAGTGAACACACTAACGTCGGGGGTTCGACTCCTGATGGTTGTAGTGAGTTAGTGGAATAGACCGCGTATCAGCTTGACCTGAACGCTATGCCATCTTCCGACCCTCCTGACTGATAAATAATTATTACTATATCAACCTTATTCTTCAAAGATGCGAGAGATATTTTTAAGCAAAGTGGGGGATAAATTCACCCCCTTTCTAAAATTACGAGTTAATATTTATCTTCCAAATAGCTCCTAAAATAAATTATAAAAAATGTAATTTTATAAATTATAAAATGAAGTAATACAAAACCAGGTTTCAGAATCTATACAAAAAAAAAAATATCATGATTAAAAATTGATATGCGAGCCATTTTGAAATCATATTTGAAAGTAATAAGAAAACGTTATTAAACCATGCTAATTAGTTTAGTCAAACTTTTTGGCACTACATATGCCAAATGACATACTCCTCAAACTCTTTCACACACACACACACACACTGCAACTATAGAAAGGCCGCATACCTTTAAAACAGTTCAATTTTTATCTCGATAAAGTGTATACAAATGCATCTTTTGAGATAAGAGCGATATCTCATATGGAGTGCCCCAAGGAAGTATTCTGGCACCCATACTGTTTCTTCTGCATATCGCAATCCAGCAAGAAATGAGACGTTTAGTTAAAACGTCCTAAACGTTTTTTTTAACGTTTTAGAAACGTCTTATGACGCTTACTGAACGTCTCATTTTCTTGCTGGGGACTCACAAATGGACTCATCATTTATATCATAAGAAGAATGTACAAACAATGATTACGCTCAACGTTAAGCGTGTCTTTCACTCTATACAAACACCGAAAACAAAGACTTCTCGAAACCTTTTATTACATAGAAATATTATCTTCTATTGTCTGAAATCACTCAAAAAAGAAGTTTTGAAGACCATTTCTTCTATTTGAAGAAGTTATGTATCATTAAAAGAAGTTATTATATCATCTGATAAGAAGTTTTGGTCCCCCCCCCCCCCCCCCCCAAAAAAAAAACTTCCCCTAAAATGAAACCTCAAAAAGAAGGTATAAGTTCTAAATTTAGAAGGTTTTATTTTGAGTGAACAGCGAAAATTAAGCAAAAACTATACAAATGGTATACTCGTATATTTGTATAGTTTGTATTCAAATGTTTTTGAATGTTTGTATTAAAGTGTTTTTGAATACAAATAAACACGAACGTATCATATTATTAAAACTTTTACAAATTCTTTGAAGTTACTTGACATACCTAAAGCCTTATCTATTATTTGAATAACTAGCTAAGTAGCTATATTGAAATCGGTGAAAAGGGCCGGAAATTAGTACAGTGTTCAGGCCAACTAATACGGTCCATTGCGCTAACTCCTGGATTTATTATTATTATTATATTATTATTATTATTATTATTATTATTAACCAGCATCGTTGTGAGTCGAACCCCCTAGTCGAATTTTAGATAAACTTATATATATAAGTTTTAAAGATGATCATAACATTGTCGAGTAGCACTTGGAAAAAAACTTTTGAATCTGTTTTCTACATTCATTGAGTGTCGCGCTTCAGTTCTTTGGTTTTATAGCATTCGGTTAAAGGTTGGTGTATTAGTGTACAAAATGGTAAAACAAGAGAATTAACCGAAGGTGAAAGAGCTGAAAAGTATTACTGTCATCTGAAGTGTTTTCCTAAAGTGCAATTACAAAACAACTAAAGTGTTCAAGATATGTTGTTCAAACCATATTCAAACGTTACAAAGAGGCTAAGTGTCATACCAATAAACATTGAAGTGGTCGGAAAAAAGTGACAACCATTTGGGAAGACACTGTCTCCCTCAGAGATCATTGGAAAATAGCTTTAGTCCTCCGTTCTGATCTGTAGAAGGTAACGGGAACTGTTGTTTTGTTTCTCCAAGGACAGTCAGAATACCTTATATAAAAGGGATCAAAGGGTGTAAGGCAGGAAAGAAACGTTGGCTGTCAGAGGTCACTCGGAAAAAGAGGTTGCAGTGGGCAAAATAGCATAAAAATTGGACCTCTGACGATTGGACTAAAGGGCTTTCGTCTGACGAAAGTAACATTGAGGTAATTAAAGAGAAGTCATAACAGGCAATATGATTAATTATCACCAGTACACATTTGAAAACTTGTCGATCGATTTTTACAAACTAGTTGGTGATTCTATATAATTTGAGTGCGCTGATCTCAAAAATGTAGTTAGTGTTTCCCTATCACGTATGGTTTTCTTACTACAGGGTGTGTCATAAATCCCCCATTTATCCCCAAATGTGAACCATCTTATCGAGACCAACATTGGTTTGCACATGCTAAACCATAAATTTTGTTGTTATAGACTACAGTAACGCTTACATAATAATGTAGGGTAAATATATATAACAACCAGTCCCGTTCCCAGCAAAATACTCTCTCCCCTCCCATCAATGGGTGGTTAACATTTGGGGACAGATGAGGTATTACAACACCCCTTGTAGCACGAAATCTTTAGGTGATAGAGTAAAACCTAATTAAAGCAGAATTAAATAGCTCCTAGCTCTTGGACAAGCATATTGCTTGTTTATGAAAGAATAAAAAAATAACTGAAAGAAACAAAATATATTTACCTTCTTTACTTGCAAACATTTCAGGACTTATTCAGGACTTGTACCAAGCGAAGTATGTGTCGGATGCCAATAAATTGTTCTCCTGCAATCTAGACCCCAAAAGTTCTGCAGAGTCCTTAGGCAGATTCAAATCCCTGACTAAGTCATTTAGTTCGGCTTGGGTTAATGGTTTAGGATCTCGGTCAGCTGTTGGCTGTTCATAAACATCATCATTGTCTGGATTTGGAGCTGAATCAGAATCTGAATTGTATTGATCCAGACTCTCGGGTGGGCGGGGAATAGGAACTTCTGGACCATGGGGTACCGGTCTTATTGCAGATGGAAGACTTGGTATTGAAGGCTCTCTTTATTCTTTGCATTATAACCTTTAACATTGCAAGAACAGAAGTAGCAGTCGTCGGTATGGTTTCTAGGCTCGCGCCATACCATAGGGATCCCAAATGGCAAACTTTTCTTTTTACCTTTGCTCCAATTCCTTAGTGCCGCAACACACGTAAGACAAACCTTGTGTGGAGCCCAACTTTTGTCTTGATCTTCTAATTTAATTCCAAAATAAGCATGATAAGCTCTCTTAATGAAGGTCGTTACATTTGTCCTTTGTTTTACAACAACATACCGACCACAAATATAACAAAATATGTCTGGACTATGGGTACATCCTCTAGAAGCCATTATTAAAATTTTAAAGACGTAATGTTAGAATTATCTATCTGAAAAATATGAAAAAACGAAATTAATTAAAGATAAAAAAGGTAAAAAATTACAAAACGCCCCAAAATTGTTTTGCTAATAACTTTAAAACTGTGGGTGATAGAAAAAAACTGGTAGCATTTTTGAATTCAGCGCAGCGAACTGCTTCAGAATCACAACTCAAAATAAAGAAATCGATTTTCATGCAGACCGGTGTTACCTTTCTTCTCAATAAATGCTTTTGCTGGCATAGTTTACCCGTGTGTCATATCCAATAATTCCATCTTATTACCCAGTTTTTTGAAACCTCAGGTCCACCTTTCGTAAGAAGGAAAATAAGAAAGATCTAAAATAACAACTGTTTTCTGGCGATTTCTAAGAAAGGTGTCAAACAACGCGAGTGTTCATCGGAATTTGACCTACATTGAAAGGATAAATGAGGGATTCGGCAGGGTCGAAAGACGTTTGAAAATGGCTTATAAAGAAAGCGTGCCTCCAAGGGTTAAACGCGTAATAAAATGGAATGAACGATTTACGAAACATTAAAATTTTACCATATTTTCATTAAGAAATAATATATTTTTTTCTGATATTTTACAACATTACTACTTTTTCTGAACATTCTTGTCCCAATTTTGTAGCGGTGCCTCTCTCTCTCTCTCTCTCTCTCTCTCTCTCTCTCTCCCTCTCTCTCTCTCAATATATATTATATATATATAATATATTAT
>JAJOZX010001448.1:505000-545000 GCA_023014485.1 Bathynomus jamesi | reverse complement strand
TCCCAAAACTTTATCAGGTTAAGGATACCTTGATACATTTCATGGATCCCTTTTAGTGTTTTGGCATCCCAAATTGTCTAACGTTGAAGCTATATTTGAAAATATGTTATCCAGTAATTATCATAGTTTCAGATTATTTTGAAAACTTTGTGTGCGCTATTTTGAGTCAATACTATATCTGATATTCCGGATTAGACCCCAACGGGGGTATCCAGGAAAGCCCCATCCCTCGAAGATGTAAGCAATCAAAATTTATTGCTTAGACTTTAAAAGTGGTAGAACTCCAAGGAAGACTGAAAACCTCCCTGGGGGAAGCCCAGAGGCCCAAAAACAGGCTCTGTGGGCAGCTCTGCCGTTTCATCTTCTCCCCCTCCCAACCTTAATTGCTCGGAAACCCCAAAAAAGTTGGCACCTTTGTTAGGTTTCCATTTCTGCACCTTTACGCAGACTCCCTACTTATAGCTTAAAGTGGGCCTTACTTTTTGAACCACTGAATGTGTATTAGTTTGTACAGTGACTCTACTATAGAATTCTGACCAACCATGAGTTTCACCTTTACAATCCAATGGTACCATACTGGAATATTACGCTGTAAATGATATCAAAACATATTTCATCAGCTCGAGCAGAGAAAAAAACCATACAGTGTCTCGTTAAGAAGTAAACAATGTGAGTAGACCAATATTAATCCGCGTGTGTTTTATGCACGTGTTTTATGCGCGTGTATCATGAACGTGCTTCCATCCTATCAAACCTTAGAGAAACTCGCATACAACTGGACATTGTGAACAAAGAATATATATATATAATACACACAGACCGTGCATGGAACAAGGAACTCTTCTGGGAAAATTAAATCCACTATAGTCCGAATAAGTAATGATCCTGTCCCAAAGCTGGATCCTATCTGCTTTGCAGATAGCTGGTGAAGGAAGCTATACTTTTGGGGCCTCTTTGCGAGTGACCCGTTGCCCACGTCGGGCTAACATCATGAAAAAGAAAAACTATAGTGTTTGTCATTTACCATTACTTATTCGGACTATAATGGATTTAATTTTCCCAGAAGAGTTCCTTGTTCCATGCGTCGTTCTTTACGTTATTTATACTGCGTGTTCTTTGCAGTTGAATGTATATATATATATATATATATTATAATATATATATAATATATATATATATATATATATATATATATATATATATATATATATATATATAATATATTATATATATATATATATATATAATATATATATATATATATTATATATATATATATATATATATATACTGAACAAGTGCAAGAAGTTCAAATAACTTTATCATATCGACACTTAGTTGGTACCCCACTTAATGTCATTTCACTTTCATTCCGCGCCCAAGAGTGGGAATTCCGATATTGGAGGTATCCCTAAATCGCTTTATTCCCAATTCATGCTATTTTCATTATCATCCACAACTTTCCCACTTTGGTCCGGATTAAGTTAACTTGGGTTATGTTAGGTTAGGTTTGGTTAGGTTAGGCTAATGTTAGGTTAAGTAGGTTAGGTTAAGCTAAGGTAGGAAATATTAGCCATTCCCATTCGGTGCCTTTACCACGAATGGGAATGGAGTGACGTTGCTTCTCAAATCAACAGACTCTGTTCTCAAATGTGGATTTTTCACTTTGTGCATTTTTATTTGCGGACCGCGGATGGGAATGGGAATGGGAATGGGAATGAGTGAGAAGTAATCACGTCTGTGATGATCATCAGCTATGAACTAATTACAAAAATTGCACCGGTTGACCCCTATAGTTTTCCTTTGTATAACGGATCGGCACCACAAATGTTTGCCAGTTGAAATGTTTTGAGCTATTCCGAAAAGACTGTACTGTATAAGGATGCTCAATACAGCTTGGAGGAAGAATCCAAAACTGCGATAATGCTGTTATCTTATATCTCGTGTATAATATATATATATATATAAGTACAGTAAAACCCACTCATTAAAAAAAAACACATATACACTATCTATTTATTTAGTTATGAAAATGTATAGTAATTGCACATTTTTAAATTGGAATAAGACTGTTTCTTAATGATGTTAAAACACGTCTAAACATGTCAAAATCCGGTCGACAAAATGACAAGAGAATTTGCTTCAGTGTTTTAAAAAAACAATCAATTTCTGGGGTTTCCCAAACAGACCTTACATATACATATATATATATATATGTATGTGTGTGTGTGTGTGTGTGTGTGTATTTCATAAGAGCATAGGTTCAAACTGATATTATATATACTTCTGTATATAACATCTGACTGTTTTCTGTTTACAAAAGGAAATTGTCCTATCCACAATTGAAAATACATTACAAATACCTTATTTTACTATCCCAAAAGTTTAATTAAAAATCTTGTATTGAAATAATCTATTATATCAAGTATGACTATGGTCTGCCATACATCTTGCGAAAACATTGTAATATTCGCCTATATGCCTAATAATTAACTAATTGAAATTGAACACATGTGCTGTCCACGCTTTGTTAATAATATATATATATATATATACAGTATATATATATATATATATATATATATATATATATATATATATATATATATATATATATATATATATAGGTGTGTGTGTGTGAATTTATAAGTTTTGGGTAAATGTTCAGGTTTACGACATATTTGTATATGTATTGGCACAAGTGTGTTTTCTCTCCATAAAATTTAAGATATTATTGTTTATATAATAACTAAATTCACATACGTGTTGCAAATTGTATACTGAACATAGGTAGACGCTATATAATATATATATATATATATATATATATATTATATATATATATATATATATATATATATATATATATATATATATATATATATTCTCAATGCTCGAGACACACGTGTCAATGGCTTAAGTAGGGAGAAAGCTTCATTGCTTTGCACAAAGCACCATTCCGCCCATTCACCCCATTCATATTGGTACGAGCAGCTCGTAGTATCACTGCCAAGTATATAGAAGGTCAACGTACTAACGAGGCTTCCGTACGTGGTTCATTACCACTGAAAGCAACAATGTTTTGTTATCATAATCCCATAATCAGCCTGGTTCATATCCATTTTCATCCCTATGTTGTTAGTCTGCGTTGCAAACCCTCCTGTTTTTATAGGTCTGGGTGCATGATTCTTCAGGAGTAAGATGCACCCCCATGCTTGTGTTTCGTCCCCAAGGCAACACAACTGTACCTCTGTACCTGTTGCAATTACAACGACAGTAATATCACCCTGAGCTTGCTCTACACAAAGTGGACCAATAACTTATAATGTCTGCAATTTCAAGCCTTCATTTTTTCCATGTTTTTAGTTTATTTCCGTGTAATATATATATATATATATATATATATATATATATATATATATATATATATACGACATGCAACTATGGATAGGTGATGTTTTGATGAAGAAGAGAGAGTTGTTTCCTCTACTCCTCTCTATCCCTCTACCATTGTCTTGCAGATTGAAGATCATCGTTGCATCAGATGTCGAGTGTCCTCTTAAAAGTACCCACTTCGACACCGTTTCTAGCTTTCGATTCATGTAAAATTTATTTTTCTCCTCAAAGAGGAAAACTGTTTCCGGTCAGTGTTCCTGTACCTACTTCCGGCCTTTCCTGGGACTTATATAATGGAGGTGCCAGTGAGATTAGGCACTATTCTTTCACAGATTTTACTTCCGCCAGTTTATTTTCAAAGTATACAGTATATTAAATAAAGCTTCCACTTCATACATACTGTAAATTCAACGTTTCACTAAACACCAATTCCCACCATCAGTTAACTAGATATATATTGCTCGAAACCAACAAAAGTAAGCAAACTATATATATATATATATATATATATATATATATATATATATATATATATAAAAACTATATTGGTTGGGTTTTGAACAGATGTTTAGGATCAACCTGTGTTCGACCCCTTTGCAGCATCTTGATTCATTTTGAGGATTTTTACGGTACCTATTTATCTACAAACCAGAGAAAGGATGAGCAGCTGGGTGTGAGCTGCGCGCCGGCTGGCCTCGCCGGGAATCGAACAGGAGCTGACGGATTTATAGTCAGCAATGCTAACCATTATATATATATATGAAAATTATTTCACGAAAGTAACACGTGAAAAATATTTATGATGAATAAAACCACGAAGGAAAGGAAACACAAAAAGGTGCTCAAGCGCTTTCGTCTAATGACATTAGGATGTCATTAGACGAAAGCGCTTGAGCACCTTTTTGTGTTTCCTTTCCTTCGTGGTTTTATTCATCATATATATATATATATATATATATATATATATATATATATATGTTAATTTTAATTTGTTAATATATAGGGTGTCTATAAATTATCTTTACAAATGCAATTAAAATTGAATTATATTTGTAAGGATAATTTATGAACACCCTGTAATTAGTAAGAATATACGAGTATAGAGTATTCATGAGTGTGTGTATATATATATATATATATATATATATATATATATATTATACTATGGCATTATTATCATTATAATTAATTATAAATTATAAATTAATATAATTTAATACAATTAATATGTTTATTGTAATTTATTCCTTTTTAGCTTTATTATTCCTATTTATAATTTTTATTAATTACAATTAGATTTAATTCCCAATATAATTATTAGACTAGTTTTTACATTTACTGACGTATCATTATAATTAACAATATGATTTATTTAATTATAATTATAAATATTATTCATAATTTATGATACATTGCAATAATTAATTTTTAATTGTTTCAAATTTAATTAAATGTATATTAAAGGTAGGCAAGTGTCGCTGACATCTGATCTCACCAAACTATTTGAAAAATTTTTACAGAAAAAATCTATGACTTTTTGGATGGAGACTCGGAAAAAATTAAATAACTAACATGGATTCCAATCAGGAAGATTGTGTCCATCACAACTAAATCACGATTAAAAGTACACTATTACAATATCTATGATGTGATATATATATACAGATTTCACCAAGGCGGTCGACAGATGTGACTCTGGAATCATAGCGTATAAACTGAAATATATGCGAATAACGGGAAAAGTAGGAAAATGGATATATAATTTCTTTAGTGAGCGGCAGCAAGTCGTTACATTCCGAGGATTATCTTCATCAAAGTCAGAGGTCCGTAGTTTCGGACCACAAGGAACGGTATTAGGTCCATTGCTATTCATAATTATGCTAAATGACATAGCTGATGAAGTTACCAATAATAGCAATGTAACGTCCTTTGCCGATGACACAAAAATTAATAGAAAAATAAGAAATCCAGAAAATATAGGATATCTACAGATAGACATGGACAGAATCCACGATTAGTCAAAGACAACAATATGAAGTTTAACGTTGAGAAATTTCAATTATTAAGATACGGGAGAAGGTAGCAACTAAAATCCAGGAAGAAATACTATGTCTTGAATGGACAGGAAATTCGGAGAAACTCTAAAGCAAGAGACTTAGGAGTTATAATGACGGACGACAAGAAATTTGAAACGCAAAGAAGATAGTCGTAAACAAAGCCAAAAGAATAATTAGACATATACAGAGAACTTTTAAAAGAAGGGGCAGGAATATAATGGTTCCTTTGTTGAAAACAGTGATCATACCCAAGTTGGAGTGTTGCGCGGTCTTAACATCCCCATATAAAAAAGAAGACAAATTAGAAGGAGTTTGGAGAAGCTTCACAGCCAAGATCAATGGATGCAAAGAACTAAATTACTGGGAAAGGTTACGTGAATGAAATTTATATTCGCTGGAAAGAAGAAGAGATAGGTACACCATTATTTACATTTTGAAAATAATGGAGGAACTAGTCCCTAATCTCACTTTGAACGTTTACAACCACTCAAACAACATTAAAAAGTAGGTAAGGAAGAATGTGTCGTGTTTCTAAATTAAAGGCTAAGCAGAGAACATCATCAATCCTGAAGGAAAATAGTTTTGAGAGGGGCAAGACTGTTCAACTAGCTGCCCAAGGAACTAAGGAACACGAATGATGTAGTGGTGAAAATCTTCAAAAGAAACTTACACGCCTGGCTCAAAGCAATTCCAGATGAGCTGGGAATACCTAGCTATGTGAAGTGGAGAACGCAAGAAACCAACTCTCTACTTCACCAGACCAACTGGAGAGGATGGGGGGAACAACCCTCACCTTCATGACATGAGGACTCATCGTACGGAACACCTGAAAGATTGAAAGATTATAATAATAGTAATAATAATAATAATAATAATAATAATAATAATAATAATAAGTCTTTACTGAAATTGCATACGACTTTTAACAATGTAAGTTAATTACTGCTTGTCTCATGCTATTCTTTGAATGTTAAAATAAAACAGGATGTAGTGAACATGTACAGTAATTTTGCACTAACGATGTTATAATCATATTTCTACTTAATTATTCTTTCATTCTAACGCATTGCCCGAAATCTAATCTCATATTACATATCTCACTCCTATATAAACACCCTGTTTTTGGCCGTGTTCGACTAATCTCTCTAATCCCTTGGGAATTTTGTTTTCTCTCTTATGGGTTGTAAATTCTGATAATCTTGTCGAGTTGGAAAATTAAGTAAAGGAACAAAATGTAAAGGAACACACACACACACACACACGCGATTAAAAAGCTTTCTCTTGTCACTTAACCTACGATTCTATATTGTAACTTCATGTAGGTTGCTTCCAGAGGAACATGCCTTTTCTATTCAGATGTTTCGCTTCTCGTATTAAAATATTATCTAAGATTTTCAAGAAATTTCAAACCAGACCAGGCCAGAGCTTCGTTTACAGGCAAAAAACGGAACACTAGTACTTCTAGTCCATCTTAACTAATGCTCTTTGCTCGCAAATAAATACCTCGTACAATGATATTTTTATTCTTAAGTTGAAAACTTTAATTCGTCTCATATTGGCACCATACAGCACCATGAAACTCAGACCCGGCCGCGAACTCATACCGTTTTATATGAAACAGTGAAATATTTGCCGTTCGTATCTGACTCATGGCATTGCCTCATACAATACCATACGAAACTTCTTTCTAAAGCCACATCAATTCGGATGTTCTGACTCACGTGTTTTCATCAAACTTCCGGTTTTCACCAAATAGGTCCGAGAAAACGAGAAACGGAAACAGCATACGCGAGATAGAACAGCGACAAGAGAAAAGAAAGATTATGAGACAGAAAAAGAAAAACCCAAAGAGAGAGAGAGAGAAAAAGAGAGAGAGAGAGAGAGAGAGCAATGAAAGCCGATTAAGGCCCAATTGGAGTATTTCCGGTGCCTGTCAGTTTCTGCTTTTCTTTTGATCTCGTCAATGGCATTTCGAGATTATCTCCTCAAAAACGTTGTTTTTATGTTCCACTACGAAGCTATTCGAGCCGGTTTCTCTATTTACAATATATTCATACTAATATAAATATAAATATAGTTATATTAATTGTTTAAATTTACTATATATAAATATAATATCAAAGTTTATGTTTATATTTTATGGTTTTATTTATATATATATATATATATATATATATATATATATATATATATATATATATATATATATATACAGGGTGATTCAAAAAATGTTTCTACCTCATATGTGTTAAAAAAAAATTTGAATCACCCTGTATATATATATATATATTATTTTAAAAATTATGAAATGTAAATGTCACCAGATTAAAGTGATTTACTATTTTTGGCAAGACGTCTCTTTAATTTATAAAGAATTAATTAAAAATATATTAAAAAAGAGAGACCATTTCATTTTCAGAAATTAAAATTTAAAATATTTTTTAGTTAAATTAAAAAAAAAAAACTTTGAAGACAATTATTAATTGACTTCAAAGTTTTTTTAAATTTATTTATTTTACAGAATTTTTATTTGGTGACTAATGATATTACACACACACACACACACACACAAATGTCTGGCTACTTTACAAAACCGCGACATTTTCACATTTTCGATTGTGGTTGGAGATATTTAGGCTAATCTAAATGGCTTAACTAAATTTACCTAACTTAACGTAACCTATAACCTAGTGTAACCTAACCTAGCTTAGCCTGAAATTCATTATATCCCCTGTTTTATGATATTTAATAAATGAATAAAAAAAGAAGTCTGAATGAATGGCGACACTGCTAATGTCGCTACCCGCAGGTTCGCGTCGAAATGAGCTCTGAGTGCATCCTAAGTACTGTCGCAATGACTTAAGGTAGAAACACACACACACCAAAAAAAAAATTATGTTTGTATGCATATAGGGAATAAACTGCATCTGCCTTCGTACGTGGGTTGATATGTGAATAACCTTTGGTTAAAAAAATTTAACCCAACGATCAAAATACATATTTACCGTTAAATTTGAAAGTGTAAGATCAGTATTCCTATACAGATGATCATTTATTATGGGGGTATCAGCGTGGCAGGAAGAACTTCCTATTTTAAATGTACCGCCCCTAATACTCAAGATAGGCCAATGATAGCTCAGTCCAACAATTTCTTCATATGTTTGTTTATTTTCAAGTATTTTGTTTTGTGCTTTTTCCCTCTGATGGACAAGTGTTTTTTACCCCAATTTGGGGGAGAAATATGTTATTTAGAGGGGATTTTTTTTTTTTTGTCGGGTAGGAGCGAGTTTTGGCAGGATGTTTTTTATTATTGGTATAGGATTTTTCGATTTGTTAATGTTATTATTATTATTATTACTGGAGGATCTTTTGAATTATTATTATTATTATTATTATTATTACTGGGGGATATTTTAACTAGTCATATACTTAAAGATTAATTATTACACTGATAATTATTTTAAGACAAATTTTAATTAAATTTTATCTTTGAAAAGATTTTTAAATTTTATCGGTACTTTTTTTTCTTTTTTATTAAAATTGTGAAATAAATTTTTAATTGGTTTTAATTATTGCTAATTTATTTATGAGATTTTTTTTTGGGGCGCAATTTTTAGTTAGAAAGAATTTTTTAATTATTAATTTTTTTTAAAAGTTTTTCACTCGGTATTAAGATATTTAGTTGGTTGGTGAAGATTCCTGAAATTACTTTTGTGTCTGGCGGATTTTTTATCCACATTCTCGGTAGAAGATGTGGCTAACTCCAAATGATTTTATTCAATTTCAGAAAAGACCTCTGGTCATTAAAGAGTTATTACTACTGTTGTGAGGTAGCCAGAAATATAAGCGAATTATCTATTAGATTAAAATAGACAATCCTCTACTCGAAATAAAACCTTCTGAATTTAGAAGTTTTAACTTTTTTTTGAACATTCAAGGAGAAGTTTTTCCTTCTTTTGGTTATCAAAATTTCTTGTCAGATGATATAATAACTTCTTTTAATGACACGTAACTTCTTTAAATAGAAGAATTGGTTTTCAAAACTTCTTTTTGGAGTGATTTGAGACAATAGAAGATAATATTTCTAGGTATAGCAGGTTGCGGGAAGTTTTGGTTTTCTGTGTAAGGAAGGAAACCATCAAAAACATCAAAGTGGGCCAAACAATATAAGGATTTTACTGCCGAAGACTGGTACAAATCGTCCTTTTACGAAAGTATCCAAAATGGATTTGTTTACTACACAAAAATGCAGTACATCATGTAGGCGAAGACGCAATGAGACATTGGCTTCGCAGCGTATAAAAACTTCTGTGAACCATACTTAACCCTAGAAAGTGTAAGTGGGGTACCAGGTACCCCAGCACTACTTATTTTGAATGGTAATAAAATTGAACCTATACTGTCTAGGGTTAATGGTATAAGGTAGTTTCAGTGGATATGGCACTCGAGACAGTGTAAAAATCAATGTTACCACGAAGATTAATTAATTATTGAGTTTGTTTAACTTCCTTCGCAACATCTAAGGTCATATGACGGAGGGGACCTACAGCTTTACGTGGGATCCGAACCACGGGTCGCTACATAATCTGGACGAAGAGGACGGTCTCCCATCCAACTACTACCCAGACCCAACGTCGCTTAACTTCACTGATCAACGGGAAATGGCGTTACGACATTGGCTACGACGTAGCCTTTACCACGAAGAAAGAACAATACCACTCCATCTTAATTCACCATGCTCCATCCACTAAGTGGTGAATGCCTAGTGGGTCAAAATTTCATTATCCCACAAAATAATGACCCAAAATTTCATTATCCCACAAAATAATGACCCAAAACATATGCTTAATCTTTCTATTTATTATCTAAAACGTGAAGAAGAACAGAATGTACTGACCATTATGGATTGGCCTCCACAGTCAACTGATCTGAATCCAAATGGACATTGTTCAGAGTTGAAAAGTAAAGCCACAACCATAACAACCCTTCAAATCTATGGAAAATTATACAACAAAGCTGGACTAACATCACGTAAGATTAGGCTGACCATATTTCCTTGAGACAAAAACGGGACATTGGGATGGCAAAAAAGGGATGGGGGTTATGTAATATTCTGTATTCATGAAAAAGTAAGTACATAAACATATTGAGCTTACAATTATTCTTCAGTGACAGAACCCATACAAAAATTTAGGTAGACGTAGTACTGTCCCGTTCAAAACGGTACGTATGGTCAGCCTACCTAAGATACAATAAATTGATTAAATCTGCCACGGGGAGTGGCTGCTGTATTGGATGCAAAAGAGAGACAAAGCCTTCATTTACGCTTTGAATCCTCTCCGATGTCTATTTTAAAAATGAGAGTACAAATGTACCTAAATATAACCTGAGTAGAGAGTACTTTAAAGAGTACAGTTAGTACAATGAAGTTACATTCAAAGTAACTTGAAAGGCTTTCTTTAATTCCTGAAAGTGTATATTTTCTTTCTAAATTTCAAAGGAATCATCTTGTGCAAAAACGAACCTTTTTATCTACTTTTGATCTACTTTTGATCTACTTTCCATCTACTTTCTATTCATTGGAGAGTACATTTAAGTATATTTAAGTACATTTAAGCTCATTTGTACTATTAATTTTGAAGTAGACAAAGCGAATAGGATTTAAAATCTATAGTCTAATTTAATTGGTTTGGTCATTTGTATTTGGGGTCTGTATAACCTTCTTCGTAACACGACGGAGGGGACTTACAGCTTTACGTGGAATCCGGACCACGGGTCGCTACATTATCTGAATGCGGAGGACGACGATCTCCTATCTAACTACTACTACTCAGACCCAACGCTGCTTAACTTCGTTCATGAGTTTCATCTAATAGGAATCAGTATTACGACGTAGCCATGACGTAGCAGAGTCTAACTTGTTTTATTGGATAATATTTATTCCTTTTGTTATTAAATTATAAATTAATAAAATTGCCACACATTTTTCTACGCAATGTTATGATATTATCAGCAGCGTAAGGAATCTCCAGCACACCGACCTGAATAACTTCAAGAACCAGCTGGACAGATTCCTACGCAAAATCCCTGACCAGCCATGCGTGGCTGGCTACGAGGGCAGGAGGAGATCAGACAGCAATTCCCTCCTTCACTAAATCCCGCAAATGAGGCGGGATGCTGCAGATCGCATGTCGATCCTGAACCGTCGTTCGAACTCACACAAAGTAACGAACAATGTAGTGTTATGACATTATCAACAATGTTATGATATTATCAGCAGCGTTCTACTGTATTTTAAGAGTTCCTTTTCAAATCTTATTGAAATTTTTTAATATCTTTTACATTTTCCTTTCAAAAGAAGATGGAATTTTCTGCGGGTAATCCTCACAGAAGACTTTGACCATAAGTCTTCTAAAACTTTCCCTAAGACAACATAGTATTTCGTAGTGAAAATGCAGTTTGAAATTGAGGACAGTAAGACATATATACAAGGGGCGGTACGAAAGTAATACCTCTTCATTGTATTTCCGAACTGAGAAATAAGAGGCTTTACTTTCATACCGACCACCGTAGTTTATTATTACAGTATCCACTAGCTGTTTACAACCATTGCTCTTATTTCAACTTTTGTAGATATCTGCAGATTAAAAGGTACCTTTTTGCTTCTTCTTGGGAATTACACCGGTCTGTCTACTCTTCAAAAGGTAGACATTTGTGGAAGATAATTATTCTACATTGATTTGGGCAGAAGTACGAGTGTGATAGCTATCACACTTAATTTTAGTATCTTCATTTGTCCTATCTATATACGTAGCGTTTGACCCTATGAAAATGTATTGAGGCTCAGCTGTATTTATTATCATTATTATTATTATTATTATCATTATTATTATTATTATTATTATTAATGATCAAAATTTAGTTTTATATGTATAGAATTCAAGCAGTTCATGGTAATTATTTTAACCCTTTCATGCCTGATTTTCGTTTACTTTTCACGCCAAAAAAGAAACTTTTGTTATATCTCCAGGATGACTGAAATCTCATAAAAGTTGATGGTCTCATTTGCGCCCCTAAGGCATGAAAGGGTTAAATACGAGGGCCACTCAGTATATTTTCCACCTTTTTTTTCTTTCCAAGTTTCCTTGTAAGTTCCAGACATTTTTTACGCAAGTAGTTACATACCTTTTTTACAAGTTTTTATTTTTCCACATAGTCTCCATCCTTTTCTACGGCTTTTCTCAACCTCGAAACAAAAGCCTTTATTCCTTGCTGGTAAAAGTCCGCTGCGTTCCGCTGGAGCCACCTCTTAACCTCCTCAACAACATCATCGTCACTGAAACTTTCTTCAACGAATATCATCCTTCATTCGCCCAAACAAATGGAAGTTTGAAGGTGCCAGATCCGGGTTGTGTGGAGGGTGGGGTAACATAGTCAAGCGCATTTTTGTGATGGCTTCTCTTGTTTGCAAACTGTTGTGTGGTCTTGCGTTATCGTGCAATTTAAGAAGGACGTCTTCCAGTTTTCTCTCCGGTCGAACTCGCTTTATACGTCTCTGCAGTCTCTGTAGGGTAGCAATATGCCTCTGAGTTGATTGTTTGTCCTTTCTTCATAATGTCCACCAGAATCACCCCTTTCATGTCCCAGAAGATGGTGGCCATAACCCTTCCTGCAGAGGGAGCTATTTTGAACTTTTTCTTGCGTGGGGTGTCTGCGTGATGCCACTCCATGGATTGGCGTTTTGTTTCAGGTTCAAAATGGTGTACCCAAGTCTCATCCCCAGTCACAATTCGTGAACGGAATTCATCCCCTTCTGTCTCGTATCGAACCAACGACTCAGAAGCAATTTCTTTTCTTTGGGCTTTGTGATCTTCAGTCAGTTCGCGAGGAACAAACCGTGAACATACTTTTGAGTATCTCGGTTGCTGAATTATCGTATTCACACTCCCTTCACTAATTCCTAGCTCCAGTGATAGCTCCTTGTATGTGACGCGCCGATTTGATCGAATGATGCTATTAGCACGTTGCACAGTGTGAGATGTGACAGCCGATGCCGGACGACCGCTGCGTGGCTCATCATCGAGGCTGGCTCTCCCTCTCTCCGATGATCTCACACATTCAGACCAGCGTCCAACTGTGCTTCGATCAACAACAGCATCTCCGTAAACGTTTTGTAGACGTTTGTGAATATTTCCAACTGTTTCCTTCTCTGCAGTTAAGAACTCAATAACAGCTCTCTGTTTACGACGCACATCACTGTCAGACGCCATTTTCGAAACTGCGTTAACCATCGGTTTTATACAAGGGCGTTTAAAACCGGTTTTATTCAAGGAGGGGAGGTTCAAACTGGAAAAAGCCGGTTATGTGAAGCGCAGAAAGTTCAAACTTACGGCCCAAAAGACATTTCAGCCCATTGCCTATTATTTAGCTAAGAAAAAAGCGTGGGGCAAAATATATTGAGTGCCTAGTACATACAGATTAGAATTATATATATATATATATATATATATATATATATATATAAATTTTTATATTCTTGTTGTGACCTATATATAGTCTCGAATTTGTTATTTATTTCAGTGTTCCTGAGGATGTCATTAGAGGGAAAGCGCTTGAGCACCATTGTGTGTTTCCTTTTTCCTTCGTGGTTATTTTCATCATATATATATATATATATATATATGCAAATAACTGCAATGACCGCGCAGTATATAAATGAATAGAAACGACATAAGTATTAAGGAACGTTTCTGCACACGAGGGGAGAGATAACGAAATAATGAAAAATGAGGCGAACCGCCTGGAAACGAACCCAGGGCCTTCCAATTGCCGGTCGGCGCTCTACCATTATGCTACGGACCTCACTCAATCACAAATCGAAATTCTCCCAAATAGGGCAGAAACCAATGCCCTCAGAGAGCACCCTCGCAAATCGTGAATATGCGCAAATAACTGCAATGACCGCGCAGTATATAAATGAATAGAAACGACATAAGTATTAAGGAACGTTTCTGCACACGAGGAGGAGAGATAACGAAACGTTCCTTAATACTTATGTCGTTTCTATTCATATATATATATATATATATACGGTACCAGGTGAACCAAAAGTAGGTGGACAGTAGGTTGAATAGGGTTTGTGTTATATTATATTATAACTATGGTGTTCATTATAACTATGGTGTTTGTGTTATATTATATTAAATATTATAACTAAATTTATTTAAATTTAATCTTTTTTCTTTTCAGATAGTTCAGAGAACCCATAATGGCAAATAATCTAAATACTGATGCCAGAAAATGGGTGTTAAAAGAGTATTGGAAATCTCAAAATACTGAAACTGTTAGAACAAAATGGGTTGAAACATTTGGTACTCAAGCCCCAAAGAGACAAACCATTTACCGCATTCGTGACAAATTTGATGCCACTGGCTCAATTCTTAATGCCCCAAGAACTGGTCGACCCAAACAGTTTGCACAGAGGACAATAAGCAACTTGTTGCCGAAGCATTTGTTCACAGTCCCAAAAAGTCCACCAGAAGAGCCTCAGCAGAACTGGACATTTCACAAACCTCTATTATACGAATTCTGAAATCTATTGGGTTGAAAGCTTATCGTCCACGGCTAATTCATGGCTTATTGGAGGATGACCCAGACAGGCGGCTGCAATTTAGTGAGATTATGCTGAACGAAATTGAAGGAAATCCAATAATTTTAGATAACATTGTGTGGACCGATGAGGCTTCTTTCAAATTATCAGGTCATGTTAACCGACATAATTGTGTTTACTGGTATAGTGAGAACATGCATTTAACACTAGAGCAGCAACTAAACCAGCCTGGTGTCACTGTTTGGGGTGGTATTTCAAGTTCTGATGTTTTAGGACCAATTTTTGTTGATGGAACAGTCACAGGTGATAAGTATCTCGAAATTCTAATGAATGAAGTTGTTCCACACTTACAACAACAGCCTAATTCACATGACCTCTATTTCCAACAAGATGGGGCCCCTCCACATTATTCAAGAGCAGTCCGTGAGTATCTTGATGAAACATTTCCCGAGAAATGGATCGGCCGAAGAGGTCAAATTGAATGGCCTGCACGTTCACCTGACTTTACCCGAATGGATTTTTTCTTTTGGGGAGTACTCAAGGACAAAGTTTATAGTCGAAAACCACGAAGTGTTGGTGATTTGAAAAATTACATCAGAGATGCATTTCAAGAAATTAATGCACAAAGAAACTTGTGCAAAAATTTTTGTCGAAGTGTGAAAGGTAGACTTCAAAGCTGTGTAAATTGTGATGGACAGCAATTTGAGCACCTGCGTTGATAAAATTTTCAGTGCTTTTGTATTGTATTGGTATAAGTTAATTTTTTTTTTATTTTGTATTATAGTATACAAAAAATTAAATATAATTGTATATGTATTCTCAAAATAACGTTATCATTTACTGTCCACCTACTTTTGGTTCACCCGGTATATATATATATATATATATATATATATATATATATATATATATATCAGAACCTGCCGATCTGATCACTTTCGCATCATATAATAACCAGTCAACTAAACTGACTACTTTTCTGCAGCCCCGACAGAAACCATAAATTTACAATTTAAAATTTTCTGCGTACAGTGCCCATTTTCATATTGTGGAAGGTGACCGGTTTTACCAATCGAAAACTAATTTTCGTTCGGAATTTAATCTGTTAAATAAGTGACCCCTACGATTTAAAAAAAAAAAAAAAAAAAAAAAAAAAATGGTCTTACAGTTTAATCCTCTCGTGATTCATACCAATAATAATTTCTGAAAAACCGGTTTTTTTTTTTTTCACAATTAAAAATATAAAAGGTCTAAAACAAGTGTGTTTCAGTACCAAAAAAAAAAAAAAAAAATTGGATCGTTTATTGAAAAAAAATTAATGGAAAAATCATTTTTAGAACTGAAGCACGTCATTGAAGAAAACTGGTCTGGTTCTCAGTAGCAATTTTCGGAAAAATATTAACTTTTTTTTTCTAAAGTGACCATTTACCTAAAGTGACCACTTTTGTTTGATTCGATAGCGATCACTTAGAGCATGTTCTACAGTGTGTGTGTATATATATATATATATATATATATAGAGAGAGAGAGAGGGAGAGAGAGAGAGAGAGTTTGTGTGTTTCCTATATGCTGACGTCATATGTAGTTTATTAAAAAAAAAAAATATATATATATATATTATAAAAACCTATACTGTTGTAATATGCTGATGTTGACTGTAGTTGTAAAATAAATTAAAAACAAAGTCCGCTTTCAGAAGAATTAACGGACTCCGAATTGGGCATTGTATGGTATAGAATCTCATTTGGATGGCGCCTCCGTGACAAAAAGTCTTCGAGATTTATTGTGTATTTCGGATAACAGTGTCCAAGGTTATGACCTTATGGAGGGTATAGGGTAAAGAACCACACCGAATAAATATAATAGTGTCTTCGTTATTCTGACCCAACCCTCAGTTCCATTCGAGGTTTTGCTATGATTGGTGCAATGAGAAGTTTCGATTTTGTTATCGTACTATGGCAGTGGTTCCCAACCTAGGGGTAAATTACCTCACTGGGGTAATGACGACTATTTTGTCGGGTAATGACACGCGATCAAGAAGTTATACAAAATAATATCTCATGATTGGGGATGAAGGGGCTGGATTAGAATTGAGTTTGGGGTAACCATACAAAAAAGGTTGGGAATCACTGTACGTACTATGGTATACTAAGTTAGTATACCATAGTACAGTGGTTCCCAACCTTTTACTAACTTGCTCAATTGCAACTACACTCTAAAAACTGTCCGCTGTGCGTGTAACTTCGATCCTGGCAGTAAAAAAGGACTGAACATAGTCTGTAAAATATAAAATACGTCAAGGGTAGTTGGATAGTAGGTCGATAATAGACAGAAAGTAGTTGAAACAGTTGTATCTTCTTGACAAGCGGTGTCCTCTGCAAATGAAAAATACAAAGAGTACACTTCAGGTATTAAAGAAAAATTCCGGTTGTACTCTCAGTGTACCTTCGGTCAACCGAGTGTACTCTCTACATACTTTGTACCCAGTGTACCTTTAGTTCTTTTTTACCAGTTCGCATCTAAGGTACATCTCTAAACACAATTTTAATGTAGTAGACTAGTAGTCATTAGTTTACGATTCGCAAGTGGTGTATTAGGATTTTATGTCACATGGTATTATAGTGTTGCCTTATCCCACTACTGAATTTACGGTTTTCATTGTCCTCCATGAAGTCATAACCATGGGACCGTTCTTCAAGATACATGGACAATCTCGGCAACTTTTGTCAGTGAGGCAGCGGTAAAACGAAGTTCTAATACCATGGCTCTATCAAAGTAAGTTAACTTTCCACCAATTGTCAACTTGTTAATTTATTAACAAGCAAGTTAATGCATTTAACAAATACACCATGATCTTCTTGTAAATAAGTGCTTTGAAGTTGGACAACTATAGGTAACTCATTCTCACAGGACTTTATGCGAAAGTGCAGTTAAATCATTTTACTCGTAAAGGTTTTATTAAATTTGCCGCCAGGTGTGTGAAATCCCAACAAAATTTACCACCGATGATGGGAAATGAATATCCTCGAAACGTTTCGTAAAAATAAATACTCAGAGCTTTGGTTAACGTATGACGTTTCTTTTACATAAAGCTAACCTCAGTGGTTGTGACATGTAAACTACAGATTTCAGGTAACCCCACCAAAAAGTGAGCATTCGAAAGGATACTTGCTAACGTCTCTACTACAATGTTACCTAATGTTCATAGTAGTTTATGTTGGAGGATTGACATTCTGCATGGGGCTGGGTTTTTGGGTCTTCTCTCTCTCTCTCTCTCTCTCTCTCTCTCTCTCTCTCTCTCTCTCTCTCTCTCTCTCTCTCTCTCTCTCTCGCTATATATATATATACCCAATAAACCCTAGTTATTGGAAAAAAACCTAGGGTATGCATAATGCCCAGAGTATATAAATAAAAATTTGGTGGGCATCGTATCTAGAGATCTTATATACGAGGACAGACTGAAGTTTTCAAACCACACAAAATACCCAGAATATTCGACCAAATTATTAACTTCTGGGAATTTAACTGTACTCTTATACAGGGTGTTCATAATGTCACGCAAGTGAATGTGGTGAAGTCATTACCATATTCACTTGCGTGACTTTATGAACACCCTGTATTTGCTCTTAAGGATGTTGACATAATTGAACTTTAAAGTTAATTAGTTATTAAGACTAAAAGTAATATTTAAGAAACAATTTATTTATTTATTTATTATTAATATTATTATTATTATTATTATTTTAGGATTTATTTGTATTATATTTATACATATACATACATATATATATATATATATATATATATATATATATATATATACAGTAAAACAAATATGAATCAGATGTTCACTACGAAATTGTTCTGACAATGTAAAGTTTAATTGATCCACACAGACCACCGATATTAAAAGACATTTAATTGTTCCATTTCAACAGATTATGGAAAAATTTGTTTGTAAAACGAATGGTCCAGATTTCATTGCTGGTCCCACTTTGAAGCATTTTTATTGTTGATGTAATTCGTTTCCAGAATTGGTCCAGAAAGGAAGGATGCTCCATCGGTTTATATGATTAACCATTCTTTTACCAAATAAGTCGTTCCATAATCGATCCAGCAAATGGAACAATTCCTATTTTAATATCGGTAGTCTGTATGGAACAACTTTTAAAAAAAACAAAAAAAAGAGTTAAAAATCCAATGAAGAGAAAAGCGGAAATAAACATTTTCGACAAAAACACGATGTTCCTCATCAGTTTTGAAATTAAATTCTTTAAAAGGTGAGAAGAAGTTAGTTTTAATACCGTTTCCTTTTAACATTAAGAGCTATAATTTTTACCTTTTTTAATTTTGTTATTAGTTAATTGTGGGAAGTTGTTCCGGTGTTATGACCGGAAGCTGAGACTTCATTTTGAAGATTTCTTGTATATGGTTGGTTGTTACCGGAAGAGAAATTGTTCCGTTTTAGATGGTGTTGATATAAATGTCGTTCATATACCTCTCTCTCTCTCTCTCTCTCTCTCTCTCTCTCTCTCTCTCTCTTGATCTCTCTCTCTCTCTCCTCTCTCTCTCTTTCTTGGGTTTTATAAATGTATAGTCGAAAAACTATAAAAATCGCTTTCTTTTTTAAATATTATCCTGATTGGCTGCTCTCCAGTTCCCCCCTCCCCCCCTTTGGCCCCCCAAACTAGGTCTCCCACCCCACTTAAAAAAAATAATCCAGTGAACTTTCCGAGACAGACGAATTAATTAATAATTAAACTTAAAAATGATAATTAATAAATAAAAAAAGTTTTGATCAAGTTTTAAGTAATTTCATGAATTACTTCAATTAATATTTGTATTAATTATATATATATATATATATTGTTTTTATATAAATAAAAAAATGGTTGGTTGGTTGGTTGTTAATTTTATGAAAACGACTTTCTGATTCGAGAATTTTGTCACAGATTTAGTTAATTTTTGATACTGAAGTGAATTGTTTACCTTAACTTCATTTATGAATTTGTGAAAGACGGCTCTAACTCATCAAACAGGTTCAATTTACCCGATTCCGCTTGCGGTAATAAATACCGATGTTCTAACCTTTATTCTAGGAGAATATAAAGTCGAAATTACGGTATTTTATCACTCTTCGCGGTTGTTTCACGGCAATATAGTTCTTAAGCTATTCTAGCGGAAGAAAATTTTTTCAATATTACGTCGTTTGCATACATTAAAATTCGGACATTCATTAATATAGACTCTAATATCGAGGGACGTAAGGTTAATTGTTCGATGCAGTAGCTTTGGTATGTGAATGGATGAAAGGCATGGTAAAGTGTCTAGACTGAGCTTTGACTTTTAAAAAAAAAAAAAAAAAAAAAAAACGCATGGTGATATTTCGTTTTTACTTTAATACAAAATAAGCGTTTTTTTCTTTTTAATTTTCTCTTGCGGATCCTGAGTTCAGTTGAACCAAAGAGGGTTTTTTTTTCTTGTTTTTTTGCTTCTCTGGGGGGGAAAAAGGGGTGAGGGTGTTTCGGTGGATATGAATCATTTGTTAAATGAGGTGCAGGAAGGTGTAAAAATGATTGTATAGAGAGAGGGTGAAAGATTATAATAATAATAATAATAATAATAATAATAATAATGTGTATGTGTGTGTGTGTGTGTGTGTGTGTGTGTTCGAACTGAATCTTGAACACTCGAAGTCAGCGGAGATTCACCCTTTATACTCTTTTCCATTAGTTGAGGTCATTCATCTCCACATTCCACTTGCATACCACGCTGCAACTCTCTCTCTCTCTCTCTCTGTCTCTCTCTCTCTCTGTCTCTCTCTCTCTCTCTCTAATAAGCAGATTGAAAGCTTTGACTGGTAGAAATGACCACAAAAATTGGTTCTTTTTTCGCTTTCCGATAGACAGAATTGATGTATTTTCACTTTGTATGAAGAAACGTTCAACGTTTTTCCAATTTAAAATCCAGGCAAAACACCTGTAAAATAATGACTATAATAATGGGAAACAGACAGACGGACAGACAGACAGACAGACAGATAGAATTTTTCCTATATCGCGAAATTTGATACTTGGATTTGACCGTTTTTCGTTCATTATTTCCATTATTGTTCAAAACGTTTCGATTTTGCTAACATTGCACCCGTTTTCAACGGACATTCTCACCTTAACAACTGTGACGTTTTAACAAAACAAAAACAACGTTTCATCCACTTTTCGTCCTACTTTGCTTTAAAGTAATATCGCTAAATGATCAAACTGTTTATATATATATATATATATTGTTAAGATACGTTACTCCGTTAATTTATTCAAAACATTAAGCAATTTTCCGTTAAAATCTATAATAACCTAAAAGACGACATACCATACAACCTTTAACAATAAATAAATATACCATCATACCACAAACCGAGGAATGTTTTACTCGTATACCACTGACCATCAGTTTGGTATGCCGTTGTACCGTTAGATCATTAAGCCGTTAAACCGTTCTCCGTTTACCGTTAATAGATGCAGACAGGAGAGGAGAAGCTGCAAGAATTTCAAATATTTTCCCGATATCTCTTTATTCCTCCTTGACACGCCAATATATATATATATGTAGAGAGAGAGCGAGAGAGAGAGAGAGAGAGAGGACGGATCACTGTTGCTTCCAGTAATGATGAACTACGTACGGAGGCCTCGTCAGTACGTTGACCCTATATGTGCTTGACAATGATACTGTAAGCTGCTCGTACCCTGAATAAGCATTGAAACCTTTCTTCACTCTTGAACTTAATATGTTCACATGTCTTACACGTTGATGATATACAGGGTGTCCACAAAAAGAATCGTACCACTTGAATTTGAAATAAGCTAAATTTGTACGATTTTTTGTGAACACCCTCTATATATATATATGTGTGTGTGTGTGTGTGTGTCTGTGTGTGTGTGTGTGTGTGTGTGTGTGTGTGTGTTATGAATGTAAATTGCCCTATACCCAATTATCTGAAGAATGTTTAGGAAGAGCAAATTTTATTTTTCAATTGTTTAAAATATTCTTAAAAGAATGTCAATAATTACTTCAATTCTTTTTATTTTTATTTTTTTTCAATCAATTAATAAATTTAACCGCGTAATTTATTTATTAATATATATAATATATATATATATATATATATATATTATATATATATATAATATATACTTTCGAAAGTTTTTTCATTAATTATTAAAATAACCAGAATGATATTAAAACGGTTTTTTTTTTTTTGTTTTTTTTTTGTAGAAATTAATGTTAAAGTAACATAAACTTAACGTACATTAACATAAATTAATGTTAAAATAGCATAAACTAGTGCCGAAGTAATTGACTATAACTAAATTATTACACAATGTTCACCAACACTCCTAAAAAAGGTCTTGACATTGTGAAAACAAGCTCAGTCTCACAATTTTATTTTCTTTCATGCTAAGACTGTTCCAAACCTCTTTTTTTGTGGGGCTTGGGGTGTCCAGCGGAGAAACGAATAACTATATATATATATATATATTGGCAAAAAGTTATTTTGTCTATTGTAAATAATTGTTAGTTGAAATAAGATTCAAATTATGTGTACCAGTTGAAGAATGTATTGGCAAATATGTCGTTATGTTATGACGTTATGCTATGCTGCCACGTTTTAGAAAAATGTACTTGAGCTTTCTATCTGTTTTATGTTGTTGAATGCCTGTTGAAGTTCAGGACCGACACCCATTTCGTAGACAAGACCAAAACGTAGACACTCCGAAAACCTAACTTAATCTAATTTAACTTAACCTAACCTAGCGTAACTTAACTTATCTTAACCTAACCTAACTTAATCTAACCTAATAATAACTTGTCGAGAGAAAGTCGAGTCGATCTCAGACGTCGTCGTAAGGCCGAAAGTTCACATTATGATGTGGGTTTTTTTCATAAACTCTTCATCAATATTCTTTTCGTAAATGTTTGAAATCAACCCTTTAAATGTTGGTGAAAGTCTATATTTTACACTGGAATATTGGGTCTAACTTCGTCGTTGATGAATTTAACCAATACTTTTTTTTACCTCCTACCGCCAACTGAGAAATATGACTCCCAAGCGCGTTATGTCGCCTAGAGTATAAAGTACACAAAAATAATTTGCTCAAAAAGTCTGTCGTCAATGGAATAATTAGTGAAGAAACAAAAGCGTTTCAAAACGTGTTCAAAACCTAATAAAAAAATATATTAAAACTGTGACTATTGATATAGGAACAGATATAGAAGAACATCAGAGTTATCAGAGTCTGTCATTAAATACTCATACCTGAAGATGATCATATAAATCCAGTAGTAGCTTTCTTGTTGATGCATAACTTCAGGAAACTAGTCGCGTCACAGTTAGCCTATCCAAAGTTAGACGCAAGTTTCGTCAGGAATATCTAGTTGGGTGCTAAAAGAAAAAAAACAACCTCATCTGCATAGAAAACAAACATAAGACTCCCACTCTTTCTACGGGGTGTTCGAAAAGTTCCGTCATCCCCCTACAAAATGTATATATTGTAATACCAATTTTATTTTTGTGTGATTAATTGAATTTATATGTGATTCATTGACATTTTGTTTTCTTTTCCAAGTATTAGAGTTGTGTGAACAATGGCAGACCCGTCCACTTACACTCTGGAAGAAAGGATAGTGATGAGCACATGGGCTCATGAAAGGTCACATACTGGCAAAACGATGCATGATATCCAGAATGATTTCAACACAAGATTCAATAAGGCTGCACCACCAAACAAGACGGTATTACGCTGGGAGAAAAAGCTGCTTGAAACTGGTTCCATCAAGGACAGACGACTGTCGGGAAGACCAACAACGCGAGCAGAACAATGTGAAGGTGTGATTGCATCGGTGGCTCGTTCACCGAAAAAAATCACTTCGGAAACGATCACCAAAAACTTGCAGTCTCCATGTCCATAATGCAATGAGAGATCACATGACAAAAGATCTCGGCATGAAACCATACCACCCGTCATTTGTTAATGAATTAAGCAATACAGACATGCAGAAACGATATGAAGCCTGTGAACGGTTTTTTATTAGTAACTGTAATTAGTAACTGTATTTACTGTAATTAAAATAATTGTTGCTAGTGACCTGTTTCTTAAATTACACCTACCACATATAAATACAATTAATCACACAAAAAGAAAATTGGTATTACAATATGTACATTTTGTAGGGGGTGACGGGACTTTTCGAATACCCTGTAGAACCCACTTTAACCGTTTGTCGGGTAGTGTGACTTTACTGATTTTGTTTTGGCTAACCCCAGACGATTTTGTTCAGTTTCGGAAAGACCTCTGCGCGGTACAGGATTAATATAAGCAAACGTCTCTTAACCCTTTACTGTTCAGGGGTCTTTTTGACACTAAATAAAATTGTCTGGGGTTAGCCAGAACAAAATCAGTAAAGTCACACTGCGAGACAAAGGGTTAAGCCACCCTTTTAGCGCTCCCGAGTGTAGTTTCAAAATGTAGATGGGTCAACTCTGACGCCAGTAGTTTCCTGCAGTTTCACAGCATGACAGCTGCTAGATTTACGTCTATTTCTTTGTGATTTAATCCTCAGGTGTTTAATAACAGATTCTGATAACTATGATGAGCTTCTACTTTATTTATTGATTACGTTTTAAACACCTGTTTTAGAAACTGTTCTATTTTTTAACTAATTTTCCATCGACTACAGCCTTTTTATACAAATCATTGTGGGTTTTACTTCATGAGAATACAGCGCGTTTGGGAACCATATTTCATACCTAGAAGTAGAAACAATTTTACACAAATTCCTCAGCAAGAATGTTGACCTAATTTTTTCATAGGGTGAAATACATGCCTTTTACACCATTTAAAGGTTGCTTTCACGCGTTTACGAAAGAATATTGATTAATATATGCGAAAAACGCATGACTGTGAACCTCAACATGCATTAAAAATATAAAACCTCTTTAAAGCCTTTATAAAACCTTTATAATATCTTTATAACACCTTTATAAGCCCTTTATAAAGCCTTTATAATATCTTTATAACACCTTTATAAACCCTTTATAAAGCCTTTATAAAACTTGACTAAAGTGCGCTAGGCATGATTAGGGCCTACACACCTAGTTTGTAGAGACATTCTTCAAGTGGCCTACATAATTTGGATCTTATTTCAACTAAGAATAATTTATAATTGGCAAAAAAAATTACTTTATTGAGTTCATATTACTCTTAATTCTGATAACGTGTCAGGTGGTCTTTGACTTTTGCACGTCTACAACACTAAACAGTTATGTCTATGACGTCATGAATATATGTTATAGGCCATCTACTTTATATTTTTTTCTGTGGTTTAACCAACTTTATGTTCACAAGATCCATGTCTGTTTTGTTTCAGAGGGTTAACATTTGCATTAAGACATTGTACTTATATATATATAATATATATATATATATATGTGTTGTGTGTGTGTGTGTGTGTGGTGTGTGTGTGTGTGTGTGTGTGAACCTAACGATAGGAAATCGGACCTTAGAAGAAGCTGAGCAGGTTAAATATCTGGGAAGTTTATTAATCAACGGAGATTGCAATAAGGAAGTAAGATCTAGAATTGGTATGGGTAAGGTAGCTTTTGAGAGACAGAAAAGACTACTTACAGGTAAACTCAACTTGAAACTGAAGAAAAGGTTAGTAAAAAGCTTGATATGGAGTGTGGTACTGTATGAAGCAGAAACATGGACACTGAAAACAACTGAAAAGAAACTCCTGGAAAGTTTTGAAATGTGGATTTTGAGAAGAATGCTAAAGATAAGCTGGAGGGAACACCAAAGTAATGAGGAAGTACTGCAACAGGTGAGGGAGGAAAGAAGGCTCATTAAGGTGATAAGAGAAAGACAGAAGAAATGGATCGGACATGTGTTGAGAGTAGAAGAATTGTTGAAGGAAGTGATAGAGGGTAGATACGAAGGTATGAAGGCCGAGGGGAAGGAAAAGGAAAGCAATGCTGGATGATTTGAAGGCAGGCAGGAGCTACCATGAGATGAAAAAGATAACTCAGGATAGAACACTTTGGCGGGACACAAGAGTTGGACCTGCCTGATAGGCAGAACACGATGGATTATATTATATATATATATATATATATATATATATATATATATATATATATATATATATATATATATATATATATATATATATATATATACAGGGCCAGCGAGAGCTGCCAGGGGCCTCGGGGAAGGATTCGTATATAGGCCCCCCTGTTTACTCAGTATTTTGTTATGAATGTTTTTTGTATATAACAAGCAAACTGATTATATATCCAAGTCACTATTCAAAACATACAGTATGAATAAACAACTCAGAAGAAAATGACCATTTTATTTTTCGAATCAATTATATTAATTCTATCACCATACAGTTTGCAAATGCAGTACCAGTCCATGCAGGAAAGACAATTGTTTACTGCAAGATTTTCATAATTAGAAGCATACTTTCTTTGCCTTCTCTCTAGCAAAGTGGTAAATGATTCTGATGAAATTTAAAGTTCGGACTTACTGGCTTTCAATTACAATGGTTCCCAGAGCTGTCAGTCGGTCTTGGGCATTGGTGAACCGCAGATAATATTTTATCTGTTTCAGTTTGACTATGATAATCTCTATAAAGTGTATGTTCATTAATTATATTTCCTCTCTGTTATTTAATCAATTGCTTTATTAATATTTTTAGGTTTTATTCCCCCTCTTTCCGGGCCCCATAGAGGTCCGGGCATCGGGGATTTAACCCGGCTTCCCCACCCTCTCGGTGGCTCTGTATATATATATATGTTACAGTCAAAGTATGTAACCAGCCATTTCGCGTAATGGCTGAAACTTTTAGTCATTTCGCGAAATGGCTGTTTCACTTGGTCATTTCGTGACATGACTAAAATCTTCAGCCATTACGCAAAATGGCTGAAATTCCACCTTAGTCATTTCGTGAAATGGATAAAATGACTTTTGTCATGAATTCATAGAAATAACAAACATCACAATAAAATTGGAAACCTTTATTTAACTAACTAAATCTGCTAAAACATATATACATCCACAGGTCTGTTCAAATAAGTGAGAAACACTTCAAATACACATTTGAAGACATTTGAACTTTTGAAGACATTTGAATTTGAATTTTCAGTATCGAGGTTTTCAAATACTAACCGGGCCTCCAATGTTATTCCGATGTCCGCCACTGAAGGCCCGGTTAGGTCAACTGTATGCCCTTGACAATTGGTTAGATTAAGTCGTGTTATTTTCGTTAAAACTAACGAAAATAACACAACCTAACCAATTGTCAAAGGCATACAGTTGACCTAACCGGGCAAATGATCTTGTACGAAATGACCAAGGTGGAATTTCAGCCATTTCGCATAATGGCTGAAGATTTTAGTCATTTCGCGAAATGACAAAGTGAAACAGCCATTTCGCGAAATGACTAAAAGTTTCAGCCATTACGCGAAATGGCTGGTTACACACTTTGACTCTAACGCACACTCACTCACACACACACACACACACACACACACACACACACACATATATATATATATATATATATATATATATATATATATATATATATATATATATATATAAAATTATATATACACCAAAAGGAACAGTATTGGCCCACTCCTATTCATGATCATGCTAACAGACATAGACATTGAAGTAACCAACAACAGTACAGTAACATCCTTTGCAAACGATATAAAGATCAACAGAAAAATCAGTGATGCAGAAGAGGCGAAGGCCCTACAGAGGGACACGAACCGAATATACAAATGGCCAGAAGACAACAACATGAAATGTAACGCAGAGAAATTTCAGCTAAAACAGACAGCGTATTATGTCCCAGATAAACAGAAAATTCAGAGAAGCAAGAAAGCAATAAATTTAGGAGTTATAATGACCGATGATGCAAAATTTGAGACACAAAATCAAATAGCGATAAACAAAGCAAAAAATGTCGCGGGACAGGTACTGAGAACCTTTGAAAGAAGGGACAAGAAAGTAATGACTCCCTTGCTGAAAACACTGATCAGACCAAAACTTGAATACTACTCAGTCTCGACGTCCCTATATAAATGGAAGAAATTAATAAACTAGAAGAAATTCAAAGAAATTTCATAGCCAAGGTTGATGGCTGCAAAGAAATTAACCACTGGGAGAGCCTACGTAAACTAAATCTGTATTCCCTGGAAAGAAGAGAGATATACACCATAATTTACATATAAAAAATGATCGAAAAACTGGTACCAAACCTCAAATTAAACCCAATTACCACTCAGACAACACTGGAAAATAGGAAAGGCAGAATGTGTAGTGTTCCCAAACTAAAGGCCCGAAGAAGGACACCCTTAATACTGAAGGAAAATAGCTTGGTTGTCAGGAAGGCAAGACTTTTTAACCAGCTTCCAAAGAACCTTGGGAAAGTCACAGGGGTCAAAGTTGAAATCTTCAAAAGAAGACTAGATGCCTGGCTCAGGACGGTACCAGATGAGCCGGGTGTACCTGGCTATGTGCGATGGAGAGCGCAAGGGAGCAACTTGCTTCTCCACCAAGCCAGGCGTATACGCGGGGCCACCAGCTTGACCTTCGTGTGAAGAGAGACCAACGCACGGAACTGCTACGAGGTTATACAAGCATAATGTCTTAATGCAAATGGGAGCTACGTCGTAGCCAATCGTCCGACCGTCCTCTGCGTCCAGATTATGTGTCGACCCGTGGTTCGAATCCCACGTAAAGCAGTCACATGACCTTGATGTTGCGAAGAAGGTTTAACAGCTACATCAAACATTAATGTAACTATTAATTATCTCACATAAATTTTAAAAAAGGCGAGAAATCTCAGTGAACATAAAGTTGGTAAAGCCACCGGAAGAACTACTTAAAGTAGATGGCCCTCCATAAACAAATCTATTAATGGCCATGAAGGTCATAGAAAGAACTATTTAGTCATACGAAAACTTTTTGAATTGCTTTGAATTGAATCAAATAACCTTTATTATTAATAATAATATAAATACGTTGGTTTTACAATTTACAATGACATAAATAACTGTGAAGCTGGATTATTTATTTTTATTTAATTTAGCCATTAAGCTTTAGGCTTCACTGGAACTAGTTAAAGTTGGTGACGTCATAAAAAGACTACGTTTGACGACGCCATAGAGAGAAATTTAAGGGTGGTAATGTCGAAGTAAGAACAGTTTAAAATTGGAGACAGCTAAAGTTAGTGACGTAATAAAAAAAATACAACTGAGGTCAGAACCAAATGAAGTCAGTGACGTAATAAAAAGAACTATCTGAAATCAAGATGTGAAAATTGGCTGTGAAATTGATAGTTAGCAATGTCAATGACATTAACGATGTCAATGAAACAAGACATAAAATTAAAGTTGGTGGCGTCACAAACATTTTTAATATTGGTAACGTCATATTAAGAGCTATTTTGAGGTTCTTGACGTTATAAAACGATACACATGATTACATGATACAAATAGCTGAATAAAGTTGAGGATGCTGGAGAAAGAATTTTTCAAGGTTAGTGACATACCTGGCAATTCATTACCGCAGTACATACACTGTAAAGTGAAATTGTTCCATACAGACTATCGGTATTAAAAATTTAATTGTTCCACTTAATTAACCGATTATGGAACAATTTCTTGATAAAAGAGTGGTTCATCATAGAAGCCGTTGGAACATGTTTACTTTTTCGATCGATTTCGGACCAATTATATCAGCATAAAAAGAAATATAGTCGGTTCAAAATCTGTTCAGAAATAAAAGATGGACCATTCGTTTTACCAAGAAATCTTTCCATAACCGGTTCAAATGGACCAGTTAAATATATAATATCGGTGATCTACATGAATCAATTAAACTTTACAGTGGTAATAATAATAAGGATCAAATGTAGAATTCGGACCCCAGCCTTTTTTAGTTAGCTTTATAAGGCTAACTAACGAAAATATCATGACCTAACCTAACCAATCGTCAAGGGCGTAGAGTTAACCTAACGATTGGTTAGGTTAGGTCGTGATATTTTCGTTAGTTAGCCTTTTAAAGCTAACTAAAGAAGGCTGGGGTCCGAATTCTACATTTGATCCAATAATAATAATGAGTCAGAGAGCTATAGAAACTACACAGTGTTCAGGTCAGACGAAAACGACCCATTGCACTAACTCCTGGTGCTGCTTAATAACACTGGGCAACAAAAAAAAAAATTTTTCGTGTCCCAAGAATGAAAATACTTTATTCTTATAGTATTTTCTGTGCTGAATCCAAATAAGTTTGTAAAATTTCTCTATCAGGTCTGGTTTTTGTGTGACATGCAATATAATTTTTAAAAACCCATATAGTTACATACTTATTAAAATATGATCGAAAAGACATACCTGTAGTTTAAAAAGTAACTTGTTTTGATTTTCTGCTGTGCTTTGCCTCAGGCATGTCTCTCTTAAGAGTCCAGCAATAGTCAGCCAGCATACTGGGGCTCCATTTGCCTTGGTAACGGTTTTCCATGGCAGAAATATCCTGATGAAAACGCTCACCATGTTCGTCGCTTACCGCACCCAGGTTTTCCGGAAAAAAGTCCAAGTGAGAGTCCAAGAAATGAACCTTTAATGACATATTGCACCCCATTGCTTGGTAAGACTTAAGAAGATCTCCTACTATTTCAGGATAGTTTTCGGCCTTGTGATTTCCCAAAAAATTTGTGCAGACACTTTTGAAACTCTGCCACGCAGCTTTCTCAACTTCATTCAACTCTCCTTCAAATCTCTCATCTCTTAACAATTCTCTGATCTGAGGGCCTACAAAAATGCCTTCTTTAATCTTGGCATCACTGATCCGGGGAAACTTATTTCTCAAGTATGTGAATCCTGTTTGCGCTTTATCCATCGCTTTAACAAAGTTTTTCATAAGTCCAAGCTTGATATGCAAAGGAGGAAGGTACACTTTCTCAGGGTCAACAAGTGAACTAATCACAACATTTTTCTTGCCTGGAAGAAGTGAGGTGCGTTTTGGCCAATCCTTCTTAACGTAGTGGTTTTGCTTGTCCCTACTGTCCCACTTACATGAAAAACAACAGTACTTGGTGTAACCTAGCTGCAGCCCTAGCAAAAGTGCAATGACCTTCAGATCTCCACAGATATTCCACTTATATTTCTGATACTGAAACTTTTCTAAAAGCAACTTCATGTTGTCGTATGACTCTTTCATGTTTGCAGCATGTGCAATAGGTACAGAAGGAAATTTATTTCCGTTGTGAAGAAGGACTGCTTTCAAGCTGACTTTTGAGGAGTCAATGAACAATCGCCACTCATCCACGTTATGTTCATGACCAAGAGCCCTCATGACTGAATTAACATCTTTACAAAACACAAGTCCATCTTCATGGGAGAACCATTCTTTGAATTCATCATGGCGGCTGCGGAAAAAACAAACTTTAGTGTCACGTTGCAGTAGATTCCAACCCTTTAATCTTGAACCTAAAAGTTCAGCCTGCTTCTTAGATAATTTCAAATCACGAACTAGGTCATTTAGATCTCCTTGTGACAGTAAATGTGGTTCATTGGAGGAACAGGTAGCCTGGAATGTTGGATCAGAAATGTCTTCATCTTTTTCCTCGTGATATGCTACAGCTAGTTTGATTCCTCATCACTTAAACTTACATGTTCAGGAGGATTTGGTACTGGAAGTTGAGCACTGTGGGGAACTGGTCTCATTGCAGACGGTAGATTAGGGTATTTCATAAGGCTCTTTGTTTTTGAAGTGATCCCCTTTGTATTTACCAGGCAGAAATAGCAGTCTGTTGTGTGATCTTTGGGTTCCCTCCAAATCATTGGAATAGCAAATGGCATGTGACGTGAACCGTTTAGCCATCCTGTAAGTAGTCTTACACATGTCACACAACAAATGTGAGGGGCCCAACTCTTGTCCTGATCGCCTACTTTACATCCGAAATAAAGTTCATAGCATTTTTTTACTAATGGTGTAAAGTTACGTTTCTGGGATTTTAAAGTTAGATCACCACATACATAACAAAAGGAATTAGGATGATTCAGACAGTTCCGCGGCATTACAAAACATCTATATGAATACAACACTGGTGTAAAATTAACAAGAAGCAACAGACACTAGCTGTTAACACTGTGACATTTACAAGCAGACTGACTTGGAGCTGCTCTACACACAGAAACTAGGCTCATGTCTGAACAGGTACAAACATGTTTCAACCTGCACAGTCTGCTGCTCCGACCAAATTTATCCTGCCAGCATTATCAGAACTTTCTCCCCAAAGGAATAAATTGTACTAATTTTACAGAAAAATTAATACAACATATATATTAATATTAATATATTTTATTATAGTTATATTAATTAATATAATATATTATTATATTTATTATTTTTATAATGTTTTATATTATAATATTGTTATATACTTAATTATATATAATATGTTATTATTTTTTTATCCGGTGATCATGCTAAATGAGGAAAAAATGAACATAGCGTCACAAGTAAACTAAGCCTGATAGAAAAAATCTGATTTCATATTTAGATTCAGCATGAAAAAGTACACTTAGAACACCCATCAAAACCCTTGTGACAAAATTGTTGTTGACCAGTGTAATTAATGTAATCCAGGAGTTAGCTCAATGGACCGCCTTCGTCTGGCTTGAGCATTGTGCCAGTTCCTGGGGTCTTCACGGATGATTATAATTACTAAAGTTTAGGGGCCACAGAAGGACGATAAAAGGAGGTTGATGACATCAAAGAAAACGTACTTAAAATTGGTGACTTCATCGAAGGAACTGTTTAACGTTAATAACGTAAAAAAAATTATTTGAACGTGATGACGCCATAGAAAGAGCTATTTAATGTTGATGACGTCATAAAAACCTAGTTAAAATTGGAGACGTCACGTAAAGAACGCTATGAAGTGGGTGACATCATAGGAAACCTATTTAAAATTGGTGACATCTTGGAACGAACTATTGTAAGGTTCATAACATTCGACTGGAAAATAAACTTGATGATGACATCGAAAGAATTATTTAAAATAGGTGAAATTGATGAAAACTTTACACAAATGACGTCACAGAAATAACTATTTAAAGTTGTTGGTGTTTTGGAAAGAATTGTCGAAGGTTTTTAGGAGCTATTGAATAATACGGACCCCAGCCTTCTTTAGTTAGGCTTATAAGGCTAACTAACAAAAATATCACGACTTAACCTAACCAATCGTTAGGTTAACTGTACGCCCTTGACGATTGGTTAGGTTAGGTCATGATATTTTCGTTAGTTAGCCTTATAAAGCTAACTAAAGAAGGCTGGGGTCCCTATTCTTCAATAGCTCCGGTTTTTATATCTACATTTATATTTTATTTGGGAACTATGAGGGCCTCTTGGGCCTATCGAGGTTATCCAAGTCATAAGCTATATTTTATAATAAAATTTTGCAAAATAACAATTTCGTGTCGGGTAATTAACATAAAACTATTTATGAAGCTACCAAAGTAGCCTACCTAACTTAAGCTAAAAATATACACTAGTTACACAATTTATAAACTCTCTTTCATTCATGCAAGCATCTAACTTTTTCTTAAAACTAACTAAGGAGCGACTATTTACCATATCATATGGAAATCATCCCTAAAATCTACTACTCTATGATTGAAAAAGTATTTCGTAGATCTAATCTACAAGTCTGTTTTCTAATTTTCTTCTTATGCCCTCAAATTCTTCCATCAGACTCTAATAATTGTCCAGCCCTGAAGATATTTTGAACAGCTATATCATATCTCCCTTCAAACAGCGTCTTTCAAAATTTAACATGTCCAGCTCCTGTATTCCACTTCTTTTAAACTAGGGATAAGCTCGGTTGCACTACGTTGCACACCTTCAAGTATATCAACATCATGTCTTTGGTGAGGGAACCAGGCTTGAATACAGTATTCTAAGTGAGGTATAACGTAAAAATTATATAATTTACAGCTGACTTCCTTACTCTTGTAACTAACATTTCTCTTAATAATACCTAACATTTTATTTGCCTTATTTCTAGTCTCTAAGCACAGCTTAGAAAATTTTAGATCACTACTAACTATAATGCCAAGATCGTTTTCTTAGCTAACATCCTCTAACCAGTTTCCTTGCAACCCAACTAAAGTTTTCATTATTTCTACCAAAGTGAATGACTTTACATTTTTTAACATTGAATTCCATCTACCATTTACTAATACTAGTCCAGGCCACTAATCAATATATTAAAGTCTATTGTAGTTTATAAGAATTTTCTGTATTTGTAACTGAGGCAACTACTTTTGTATCATCTGCAAGTTTAGAAACTTTACTACCTACTCCCTTCTCTAAATCATTTATATATAAAATAAAGAGTAATGGACCTAACACTGATCCCTGTGGTACCCAGGGCCGCCGAGAGGGCGGGGAAGCCGGGATAAATCCCCTGGGCCCGGACCTCTAGGTGAAAGAGGGGGAATAAAATCTAAAAATATTAATAAAGTAATTGATTAAATAACAGAGAGGAAATATAATTAATGAACATACATTTTATAGAGATTATTATAGTCAAACTGAAACAGATAAAATATTATCCGCGGTTCACCAATGCCCAAGACCGACTGACAGCTCTGGGAACCATTGTAATTGAAAGTCAGTTAGCCCGTACTTTAAATTTTATCAGAATCATTAACCACTTTGCTAGAGAGAAGGCAAACAAAGTACACTTCTAATTAGGAAAATCTTGCAGTAAATAATTGTTTTGCCTGCATGGACTGGTACTGCATTTGTAAATTGTATGGTGATAGAATTAATGATTGATTCGAAAAATAAAATGGTCATTTTCTTCCGAGTTGTTTATTCATACTGTATGTTTTGAATAATGACTTGGACATATAATCAGTTTGCTTGTTATGTACACAAAAAACATTCATAATAAAATACTGAGTAAACAGGGGGGGGCCCATATACGAATCCTTCCCCGGGGCCCTGGGCAGCTCTCGGCGACCCTGGTGGTACCCCACTTTTCACTTTCTGCCACCCAGATTCATGGCCAATTAGAATTACTCTCTGTTCTCTGTCTTCTAACCATTTCTCTACCCAATTTGTAAATGACCCCAATATCCCATGAGCGTTTAATTTATATAGAAGTCTCCTACAGTGCCGTAACAAGGGCGAGGCGAGTGAGGCACTTGCCTCGGGTGCGCAAAGCTGAGGGGCGCAGAAAAACTATATAAAATATGCATCTATTATCCCAAGCACGCCATGCCATTAGGGAAAGGGCGCATTTCTGTAAATTTTCAGTACTTTTCAGTACTTTATTTTCTGTTTTCCATCCATATTATTCGATCAGCGCTTTTCCAAACCAAATATTGCAAATCAAAAATAGGATTTAATAACTGGAAAAATTTAAACCGTATTATAGAACATTAAAATTCAACTAATCATCTTGAAAATTTCTCTAAATGGAAATCCCTACAAAGAAGACTATTGTGCGGACAATGCATCGATGATGCACTACAGAAATTTACCACTTAGAGGATCGTGTAGTGTTATAGGAATAGGGGTGCGCAATTTTACGATCTTGCCTCGGGCGCAAAATTAGCTAGTTACGGGACTGATCACTCTCTTATGAGGAACCTTGTCACATGCCTTACTAAAATCCAAATAAATAACATCTACCGTACATCATGTCCAATAATTATCTATCCGATCAGTTACAAACTCTAAAAAAGTCTAAGAGATTAGACAAACAAGACCTTCCTAATCTAAATCCATGTTGGAAATTCGAAATAAGATTAAAATTTTACAAATGATACAAATACAAAAGGACATCAAATAGGAACAGAACGGCTGTGGTTCCTACTGGTTCCTACGAGGTTGTGCCTGTTTAAGAAAGAAAGTTAAAAGAAGTAAGAAAATTTAAAGACGAGTGAAAGTTTTAAAGCAAAACAAAGACAAGAGGTTGAGAGGTAGGAAAGAAATTTTCAAGATAAAGTGAAAATGTTAAAATACGAAGGAGAGAATCCAATTGATCTTAAATATTATTCTCTATAATTCTTTCTATTATCTTTCTATGAATGACGTTAAATTAAGAAGCCTATAATTTCCTACCTCCTTTTCACTACCCTTTTTGTAAATGGGTACTACATTTGCTTTTTTCCATTCATCTGGTACCTCTGCATAATTGATAGACCTGGCAAACAAAATAGTTAGTGCAGGGGCGCCGAGAGCTGCCACGGGCCCCGAGGAAGGATTCGTATATGGGCCCCCCTATTTACTCAGTATTTTATTATGAATGTTTTTTGTGTACATAACGAGCAAACTTATTATATGTCCAAGTTACTATTCAAAACACAGTATGAATAAACAACTTGGAAGAAAATGACCATTTTATTTTTCGAATCAATTATATTAATTGTATCACCATACAATTTACAAATGCAGTAGCAGTCCATACAGGCAAGACAATTGTTTACTGCAATATTTTCATAATTAGAAGTGTACTTTCTTTGCCTTCACTCTAGCAAAGTGGTAAATGATTCTGATGAAATTTAAAATACGAGCTAACTGGCTTTCAATTACAATGGTTCCCAGATCTGTCAGTCGGTCTTAAGGCATTGGTGGACCGCGGATAATATTTTATCTGTTTCAGTTTGACTGATAATCTCTATAAAATGTATGTTCATTAATTATATTTCCTCTCTGTTATTTAATCAATTACTTTATTAATATTTTTAGATTTTATTCCCCCTCTTTCCGGGCCCCTTAGAGGTCCGGGCACAGGGGATTTTTCCACGGTATCCCTACCCTCTCGGTGGGCCTGAGTTAGTGCCTCAGATAAGCTATCCTTTCCTTCTTTGAGAATCCTAGCATATATATTATCAAGTCCAGCAGCTTTATTTGACTTCACTGTATGAATCACTTGCTTAACATCATCCTTCTTTATATGAATCTTATTAAGAAAACTTGGGTTTACAGAATCTAAAGAATTAAAATCAAGGTTAAGTTTCCTTCAGTAAAAACAGAGCAAAAATAATCATTAAAAATACCAACAATATCCTGATCATTTTCAAACATCTTATCATCATGTTCTATTGGACCAATCCTATCCTATTTTTTATTATTGTATTTATAAAAACTAAAGATTTTCTTTGAATCTTTATTGCTATTTCTAGCTAGATTTATTTCACCATGTCTTTTGCTCTTCCTAATCAAACTTTTTAACTTATTTTTTAACTGCCTATAATTATCTAAGTTTACGAGACAATTACTGCCTCTAAATTCCCTGAATGCCCTCTTCTTATCTTTAATCATTTTAGCTATTTCTCTATTCCACCACAAAGGTTTCCTAATCTTGTTATTCCTCACAGTTCTGAAAGGAAAACATCTACGTTGAATATCCTCTAAAATTTCTCGGAATCTAGACCACATCTCAATAGCATTGTTATTGGCAAATTCATTAGCCCACATTACTGTACCTAACAACTCCCTAAATTTACTATAGTCACCCTTCTAGAAACAAGGAAGTACTGTATATGGTCATTATTGACTAGATCCATATTTAATTCTATCTTGTATGATAAAATGATCATTATTCAATTCTCCAACTGCAAGTTCCCTCATAGCATCATAAGCACTGTATAGAACCAAATCTAAAGTTGCTTGATCCCTAGTTGATTTGTTTACATGTTGCGTTAGAAAGCTATCATTACAGCACTCAATGAAGTTGCCTTCCCTATTATTTCCTTCTAAAAGGTCCCAATCTATATGAGGCAGGTTGAAATCTCCCATAATTAATGTTCTAGCACTACAACCTTTATTTATTTTCTGAACCATAGTATTATCAACTTCCTGCGTTTGGTTTTGAGGTCTGTAAAATGCACCTATTCGAATGTACTCTTTATTTGATGCACAAATATCAACCCAAATTAATTCTACCCTTTTGTCTAATTTAATACTATCATTCTGAACTGAAGTTAAATCAATCTTAATGTATAAGACCAAACCACCCTCCTTCCTATCCATTCTCTGATAAATATACATTGTATAGCATACTAAACTCATACTCTGCTCTAGTATCATTGAATACTACATCACTAATCCAAGCCTCACTAATCAGAGTATATTCAGATTTTAACTAATCCTATAACTAAATAATTAATTTTTCTTATTCCTTAGACTCTATGCATTTGTATAAAAACATTTAAACTCTTCAGTTTGAACTGGTTCACTACTTGTAGCTAGATAGCCGATATGTCTATTCCTGACATAATTTGTCTTTAAGTCCCTAACATTATTAACTTTACATATACCCAGATGAATTATACCCTCTGTTAATCTAAAGTTATCTTTCAAAACCCCAAAGAACGGGACTAGTATGTTTCATGGACTGCTCTCGATTTTCCTACGAAATTGCAAACAAGGGCAGTCGATGACCCTGATTTTGTTTCTGCAATCGGTTTTCTTGAGAAATTATAAAGAAAAATGTTATTGGATATTGAATAAATTTATTTACTGAAACGACGCAATACACTCCAACATCTTTTTGAATAAGTCCGAGCTGGTGTGGCGCTTACGCCATACAAATTCACAAAGGTACGAGTCAAGTTGGTCGCGATCTGTTCCGCATCGCAGTTTGTTCGATTGTTTCAATGAATTCCACAAGCTTTCCACCTGCTGAGTGTGAGCTCCGGTAGATGGGTTAGGTTAGGTTAGGTTAGGTTAGGTTTCTCAAGAAAACCGATTGCAGAAACAAAATCAGGGTAATCGACTGCCCTTGTTTGCAATTTCGTAGGAAAATTGAGAGCAGTACTAGGTCCCAAAGAACTCCCATTGTCCTCTAAAAGTGTCCCATATAAAGTAATTCCCTTTCTACAAAGATGTAATTCATCTTTACTGTAAAATAAGTCCTAGAAAAATGAAGTCCTAGAAAAATTTAAACTTGATGATGTCATAGAAAGAATTGCTTAAAACCGGTGAAAGTAAAGAAAAAGCTTAAATTGATGATGTCATAGAAACAACTATTTAAAATTGATGACGTCACAGAAGGAAGTATTTTAAAGGTAAGAAAATTAAAAAGAAATATGATATTTGGAAGGAATATATTGCCGTTGACGATATTGCCGTTGACGATATTGCCGTTGACATCGTCGTCGTATTGCCGTTTCTATCGTCGTTGTATTTTTGTTGCACGTTTTCACGTTGCACATTTTTGTTGCACGTTATTTTTCGTGGTACGTTCTTTTTGCTGCACGTTGTTTTTTGTTGTACGTTGTTTTCGTTGCACAATTCATTTCCACCTTAGCTATTGTTTTTGTTTTTTTTATATTTCCCTTTCTTTTGATCGATGTCGGTATCGTTCCAGCTTTCGTTGACATCATCTTTGATATCATTGTTCAATCTCGTTGTCGTTCCGTTCTCATTTTAACGAAACTTTTATCCGTCGTTTCACTCATTAGCGAAAATAGGTTTTTTTCTGAGAATGATTAAGACGTTTGACATTTGCACCTCGGGGTATCGGATACTATTAACCCTTTAATGCCCAGGGAGCATTCCTGAGGCTGACTCAAATCACCTGACAGCAAAATAATAATAATAATAATAATAATAATAATAATAATATAATAATAATAATAATGCATCACTCAACATTATAAACAGTTAAAATTCACTTACATTAATATGGACTGGATATTACTCAATCTCAAATGTTTATATTAACGGTAATACAAAGGAATACAAAGGAATACAAATGAATACAAATTAATACGAAGGACATCAGAAAATAAATATAATTACTTACATTAACCAAACTATAGAACAACCAAATTATA
>JAJOZX010001448.1:485000-497500 GCA_023014485.1 Bathynomus jamesi | reverse complement strand
GTGTCAGCAGACATAAAAAAAACTAGGCACTGCCCCTGCATACTTTGTATAAGTAATTGTTGCATGATTTTTTGTTGTATTTTTGTATATATTTTGTGTGAAAAATAAGCCCATATATATATATATATATATATAATATATATATCATTCCAGGAATGAGAAACCTGCTCACAACGCTCAGGCCAGACAAACGCGGCCTATTGTGCTGGACTATTCTTTACCAGCACCATCGTGAGTCGAGCCCCCCGACCTTATTGTCTTTACTCCGTTTACAGGGAAATGTTTTACTCATTGAGCTACGAAGGCTGGATTTATCAAACAGGGTGTAACTTTAAGTTTTTATTTTTTCTTCGCTGACCTCCTCGGCACCCCTTTCCTCCAGCAGGTCTTGCGCCGCCCATGAGAGGAGCTGTCCCTCTTTCGCCCTCCCCCTTCACCCTACCCCCCTAACTACAGTTTTGGAGAAGCTAAAGTAAACCAAATTTCGGATTGATATAAAAGCAAAGTTTAGGTTTTTAGACTTAACGTTTTGTAAATTGATATTAAGTTAAAATTGACATTAAACCAAATTTTAAGTTAAAATTAAACCAAATTTTAAGTTAAAATTCAACCAAATTTTGGATTAAGATTAAATCAGGTTTTAAGAGATATTAAGCGAAATTTTGAATTAAATTTAAAAAAATTAGATTAAACCAGATTTTCATGCGAGCAATATTTATCCACTTTAGACCCTCAAAATGGGTTCGGATGAAAGAAGAAATTGAATGACAGAGAAATGAATAAATGAATGGATGAATAAGTGAAATCATTCGAACAAATGAATATCCGAAGATTTAATATATATATATATATATATATATATATATATACGCCTGGATGCGCCTCGGTGGTGTAGTGGTTAGCGTCGCTGACTACGATCGAGACCCGACGGCAACCGGCGCGCAGCAAAACCCAGCTGTTCATCCTTACACACAATAAAAGAAAGTGGTTGGTAGATAAATGGGTACCCTAGGTGGCCTAGTGGTTAAGACGCTGGGCTGCTGATGGGGCGTGGTTCGGATTCCACGTTAAACTGTAGGTCTAATGTGGAGTGAAAAGCTTGACCTTCGTCAGAATGAACAATTCGGGTGGAAGCTAACCAAAGGTTACATAATTTTCAGTTATATAAATAGAAATTATATAATTAGCTCTTCTATATAATTTAAATTACACGGTTTGGACCATTTGACTGCAGATGAGCGTGATTTTGACGTATTGAAGGTGAGGAAGTGCCCTAATCAGAATTCTGTACCCTATTTAAAGAATTATCGTCAGATACCCGTTAGCCATTAGTCGAGAAATTTTGGCATGAAATGCCCAGCACAGCTTTTGCTGACGTCACCAGGTGACGTGTTTGACGTGGGTAGGTAACTCATGTGAACCTGAATTAAATGAAAAAGTAGTGTAATTTCATTCACTACGAAATCTCTGTAATATATATATATATATATATATATATATATATAATATATATTATATATATATATGAGTTTCACATTTAAATACATAAAATAACTAAATGATGCAAACCCACAAGGAAAAAGGAAAAGCGATTACAAGGTCTTTCGTGTATTCAGCAGTACACTTCGTCAGGGAATGGCGAGGTGTACTGCTGAATACACTATATATATATATATATATATATATACACAGAAGTTAGTGAAAAGAGAAAAGGTGGAGAGTAGAGCGTACACATTCATTCACACAGGCGTCTTGGTGGACCAGCGCTCTCCCCCTCCCCCAAAACATATGCTAAATTCCACATTTGCGGCGCTTTATGCCATGTGTGGTGGCGCTTCCAGGCTTTGTAAAAAAGAAAAAAGAGACAGAGTCCCGAACTTACATACTTCTAACAAAACTCTTTCATTCCAACCGACTTGCAGCTACTTCTCGTGTATCACTCAGGTCACGTCCACGCTTACTCACACAATCATTCACTATGTCCATCCATCTTCTCGGTCTTCCTTTTTTCCTTCTACCTTCGCAAATACTCTTACACACTTTGTCATCTTCCATTATTTTCATATGTCCAAACCATCTTAACACACTTTCTGCAATTTTCACTTCCAGTGACTTCTGAACACCACATCTTTCTAGAACTATACGATTTCTTACTCTATTTCCCCGACGTACGCCACACATACTTTTCAGGTAATCCATCTCAACCGCTCTTACTTTTGACTTCTCCCTTTCATGCTTCAATGTTTCACACTCATACACAAGTGGCGGTACTAACTACTAACACACCTTCATGCAAACATCTTACAGCATCTCGACCCAGTCTCCGCTTTCTTACACGCAACCGCTTTTAGCACATCCACCATCTTTCTTTCTTGATTCATTCTACTATTAATTTCATCCAAACTCGTGCTTCTTTTGTTCAATACACATCCCACATACATAAAAGACGCTACCACCTCTAGTGTTTCACCATTCACCATCGCGTGACAGTCTGTATTTCCTTCACTCTCCACAATCAATAACTTGGTCTTACCCACATTCACTTCCAACCATCTTCTCTTACACAGTGCCACAAACCTCTTAACAACCTCTTGCATATCACACTTATTCTGGGGAAATAGCCAGCATCATCCACATACAACAGTTTCGACAAGCCCAACCTATTCTTATCACACACCAAATTCAATTCTCTTTTTAGCAGCCACACTTTCACCTCTCTCATCACTCCATTCATAAATATATTGAACAGTCACGGAGACATCACACATTCTTGACGCACACCAACACTTATACCAAACCAGTAACTCAGTTCTTTATTTACTTCCACGCACGCACTACTTCAGTCATAGAAACTCTTTACCAAATTCCTGAATCTACCCTCAACTCCATATATCCTTAAGACATGCCACAGTATTTCTCTATTCATTATATCAGTGGTTCTTAACCTTTTTAGGCTGCGACCTAAATTCTGTGGTCGCCGGGCTAACTCGGCGACCCATGCCTTCAAACAGTTTACTCGAAATATATAATAAAAAGATTAATTAGTGGTAAAATCATAGAGATAACATAAATAAATGATAAATGAAAATTTAATGACCCAATTAAAATGGCTTGGCGACCCAATTTTAGGTCGCGACCCAGGAATTAAGAACCACTGCACTATATCATACGCTTTCTCAAGATCTTTAAAAGCCATTTATAATTTACATTTCATTTCGCATATTTTCTTAATCACTTCTCTCACTGTGAACACTTTATCTTCACAGCTTCTTCCACTTCGGAACACCCTTCTCGCTCATCGCTCACCAAGCATTCTGTAATATCACGAACTTTTTCTATCACCATCCTACCATACACCTTTCTCACTACATTCTGTAGCAGACTTTCCCTCTGTAATTCTTTCATTCATCCCTTTCACCTTTCATTTTGTACAATGGGACAATTATTGTTTTTTCTAATCTTCAGGCACATTCACATTTGTCCATGCACTCTGACATATGTACCACAACAACTCTAACCCTTTCAATTTCCTATAATTAATCATTTCGCCATACATTCCATCCACACCTGCCACTTTTCCATTTTTCAGTTTGCGAACCACCGCTTTCATTTCATTCATGGTTATGGTTTCAGGCATTCTGTCACGTGTCCTCCTCACATCACCAAATCCCACCATATTTATATCCGCACTTCTCTCATCTCTTCCACCCTCGAAATATTACTACCATATATTCCATAGCTCCGTATCCCCTGTGAGCATTTCTCAATTTTCATCCCTTACTCTCAGACTTTCTTTCTTAGTTTCATTTCTACACATTCGCACTTTCTTCCAGAACATCTTTCTGTTCTCTATATAATTCTCATTCACCCTCCCTCCAAACTCATTATTTACTGTTTCTTCCATCACACTTTTTTCACACTTTTTTTGCCCTATTCATATACACCCTCTTTTTTCTTCGACTTTCTTCTTTATCACAATTACCTTACACACACAACATCCATTTCATCCTTTTATCCTCAGCCGCTGATGCAACGTCGGGATCTCACCACGTTGTTGCCCTCTTCATCGCACCTGTTTTTGCAACTCCATACACACTCCTTGTATTCCTAATCAGACATTCCTGGTACACCATCCACATCTCACTCGGATTTGTATCTTTTTTACACTCGATTTATCATACACTGTCTTCCTATACTTATTCCACACCTCTCTCAACATTAACTTTTCCACTCTAAGTCTCTCGTGACCCACCTTTTTTCCATTCTTCACACAACCTCACTTTACACAGGACTATCATGTGGTCAGAGAGACGCCCCACCCCACTCATACCTCGTATTACACGCTTGTCATATACCTCTTTTAGCGTATTTCTTTTCGTGAATATACATAATCTATCAGACTTCTCTCACCATTTATATTATTTGTTCTACACCAGGTACACTTTTGTGCCCCATTATGTCCATTATGTCCATTATGTCCATTTTGTGCCCCATTAAAAAAGAATTTGTTACACACAGCTTTACTTCATTGCATAACTCTTTTAGCCTACACCCATTACTATTCACTCCAGTACACCATGTTTTCCTAACACCACCTCCGGACCCATACCAACTTTCTCATTCATGTCTCCAATCACAAACATTTCGTAACATTCAGACATCTTTCCATCACTCTATTAAGCATTCTCCGGAAGCTTTCTTTCTCATCCTCACATTTATTATTACACTCACATGGGCATATCTAACCACTACTGCCGCTTTCGTTCCCGCAAACTTAAATTTCACACACACACACACACACACACACACATTCACACAATCCGGGAACTGACACACAAGAAGTCTCTCACTCATAACATACATCAGTTACATCATTCATCAACAGGTTCACACCTTTTTCTTCTCACTCTCTCGCTCACACACGCCCTCACATAATTTTATATATTTTGGACGTATTTATTTACTATTTCTCACTATAAAATTAGTTGAAATCTAATTTTGTTTCTGAAGAAAGATAAACTTTCGCAAGCCTAACTCCTACCTTGTAATTCTCTCTCTCTCTCTCTCTCTCTCTCTCTCTCTCTCTCTCTCTCTAATAAAGATTTGGAAATGAAATTGTTGCAGTAATAATAATAATAATAATAATAATAATATTATTATTATTATTAATTCTTTTGATCGAATACATAACATTATATATGATGCATAACTAGCTTAAATTTAAAAAAATACTAACATACAATAAAGGACCGTGACCTAACCTTACTTAACCTAACCTTACTTAACCTAACTTAACCTAACTTAACCTAGCCTAACCTAATTTGAAACTACAGAAATTACTTAATATTTGACTTATAAACAGTATCATGACAAAGGTCAACATAAAGCCACCTGTGACTCTAACTTCTTAGAAATACCCAAATACCCAAATCGAGTCACAGGTGGTTTAGTAATATATAAAATGTATCATATATTAAAGCGTAATAGAATACTATGCGTTAATATAATTAGGCGTAACATAGGTTTGTCTATTCATATATATATATATATATATATATATATCAGACTGTCCACTTAGTTTGATCATAATTTGACAATGTTTTCTTTGCTCACCTCCTGGGAATGAATCATACTTAGAGAGAGAGAGAGAGAGAGAGAGAGAGAGATGTTAGGATTTTAAATTTTTTTAACTTATTTTTAATTTTTATGCAAATCGGACTGAAGTTATTTTAGTAATTTGTGCTAAAATTTAAATTCCAAGGATTTAAATTTAAGGATATATATATATATATATATATTATATATATATATATATATTATATATATATATATATATATATATATATATATTGAGCTTATTTTACAGTAAAAGTGAACGTGTATAATATCATCCAAAGAGCTAAAATTCCTTGCACGTCTTTCCAGAAAGTCTTGACTAGAGTATTACTGTTTTGTATATATATATATATATATATATATATTATATATATATATTATATATATATATATGACGAGTATCATTCAATATTAAATATTATTATCAATACTATTAGTATTTAAAAAACATATATCATTTAATATTAACACTAATTTTAATGCTAATATCAAATGTTAAATAATATTAACAGTAATACCTACAGTATGTCCTATAGCAATAGGTCTTATATAAGTGTTATTATATAAAATAACTGACTGAAGTTTATAGTTAATAATATGCCCATTAAGTTAATTTTAGGATTTATGTGTTATTTTCTGCTTGATTAACATTTTGCTTGCGCATTATATCTGACAAGCACTTCGCTTTGTGACCTTAGTTTTGGTGACCTTGCAATGACCTCGAATAATGCAACTGACGGCATTAACCCTTGACCCGGTGCCATTGTTTATACGCTCTAAGGTGCCACGAATAACCTTACATTGGAAAGGTCATTAAAATCCGTTTCTTTTGCGAGTATAAGCATTAAGCGTCAAATCTAAACATGATACGTTTCAGTAAGGTCAATATAGTGCCACATTACGGTGCCACTTTAGTTTCTATGTTTTAATGTTATGTTATATAAAGTTAGGCTAGTTTATAGCGTTGCATCATATTGCCATGTCGTAATGTATAAAGTTGTCTCTCTGTAGTGTCAAGTTATAGTGCCACATTGTGATGTCATGTTATATAGTGCCAGAGTAATGGATAATACTTTGGTTCCAAAGAGACATGAAGTAATTAATAAATTTCTAAAAATAAAGCCAGTAAAAACTTTGCTTCCACCACAAAATTAGCGGAAATATTAAGAAGGTAACCTTTAACCTGTCTTATCTAATTTGACGTCAACTAATCTAACCTGGCACAAATTAACATAACCCATAAGCAAATCCAGCGAAATAGTTTATACAATTTTCAAGTAATAGCAAAGCCTTGTCAGTTTGCTCGACATTGACCTTTTATACCCTCGCATACCCCGTTTCATAGGTCAAAGGAGGATATACAGTATATATACACACGTTCCCACCGTGAGACTCGTATCAGCTTTGACGAGGAGGGCACGGTAAACATAAAAATAAATGTTTTAATGAATGATATTTAATGAAACTTTGTTAATGTTAAATTCAAAGAAATGCTGAATAAAATGCTGATCCTCAAAGATAAAATGGTAGTCTAAACCAAATAGATTTCGTAAGAGAGAGAGAGAGATGAAAAAAATATATTTTTAAGTCATTTTTAAGGCGCCTTTTTTTTTTTTTAACGTCCATGAGTACATATCACAGCATAATTCTTTCACTGAATCTATATAGAGAAAATATAGAATTTCTATACCAAGTTGATGGAAATTGGTTTATCACGTGTGTGCTATAAAAGTAGCTTTGAGGATAGTATATATACTTCATCAAGTTGATAATGAATTTTTCAATCATCTTTTTTAACGCTGGAAAGAATTCCTTCATGCTTGATTGAACGATTTATTTTATTCTGTCGGATTCATCGTCATGCTACGTGATTGATGTAGAATGTATTCTCTGTACAGGTGAATTCTATAATATAATAATGAATGATCCTATAAAGATTAAAGAAACTTTGATCTCTTTATATTGTGTTGTTCACTTATCACAAATAATACTATACATTTTTGTACTTCGATGTGTAGAAGAATGGAGTGTAGTAGAGTAGGAAGGAGTGTAGTGGAGTTGGGTGGAGTGTAAGTAGTGAAGTGAGATAGAGTGTAGCGGAGTGTTGAGTGTAGTGTAGTGTAGTGTAATAGGGTAAAGAGGGGTATTATGGACACTGCAGGTAATATGGATACGCCATCTCCTTTTCAGCATAGATAGCCAAGTGCTGCCATCTATGCCTAGGTTGTTCACCTATCAGTCACGAGTCTGGTGATGGAAGATTGAAGGTAAGAGAGCAATTATAACTAAGTGTTATTTTTTTTAAATGTTAATGATTTTTCTAACAATGCAAAAACGGTGAAAAGAGTAAGAATAATGGTTTTTTGCCCGTCAGTGGGTATAACAGAGACTGAATTCCCAAACAGTCAGCGAGATAGTGTCAGCGTTGTTTTAACGCTAATTTCAATATGGCGTCTTTGCTGTCAAAGACAGGGTTTGGGGAATATGGACACGGGGATGTCCATATTCCCCGCTTGATGGCCATATTACCCAACCCTACAAGTGTGACCATCCAATCAGGGATCAGAAATGGTTATCTGCAGTAAATTTAGTAACTTACCACCAGACTAACTTACTTAATAAGACAGAGAGAGCTTACTGAATAAAAATCTAGACGCTTCTGTAGTTTTTTCATTTCAACGACTTAGCTGTTCAAAGGCTGAAGGAAAGACCAAAACTATGAAGATTCGAGGCAAACGTTCAGTTGGAAGAAAAATTAATCATCCACCAAATGATCACGAGTGGCTCTTCATTGTTTGCAAAGAGCCGTAAAGTGAGAGTCGACCTGGGGAACAGTGGTTTTCTTGCCAAATTTGTTATGATTGGGCACATGAGACTTGCGCCAGTCACGGTGGACCTGACGATTGTTACAGTTGTGACTATTGTGATGAGTGGATAAAAAATTAAACTAATCCAATCACTTTTTTATTCTTGCCTTAAACGGTAATATGGACATGGTTGGGGTAATATGGGTACCAGTGGCCATATTACCCATATATGTGTGGGGAATATGGATAACTTTGGCAAACTCTGAAAATGCTAGTAATTTCAATTAGATCCAGCATCGATGGGTTTAGGTTTGACTATGTCTAAAGGACAGGCAAATATATAATAACATCCCAGTTTGGACATTGTTGAGTAGTTAATTTCCTAGAAAATCTTGCTTTTCTTAAGGGGTCCATATTACCCCCCTTTACCCCATATAATGTAGTATCCATTTCTGACTGAAGAAAAAATTACACTCAACCCTGGTCAGGAACCTTCAATTTACTTACGTTATTGGAACTATAGGGTTATATGATCCCAACCTTAAAGAACCATGGGGTCTATATGACCGCAGCCTTAAAAGAACCATGGGGTCTATATGACCGCAACCTTAAAAGAACCATGCAGTCTATATGACCCTAGGCCTAAAATCTTACAAAATGGTGCTATAAAAAGTCTGTAATGAAACAATGACATGATTGTATTGTATTTCATATTTAAGAACTTTTAACGAATTATATCATCTCTTTTCAACGTTTCAACCCCGTCGTGGTTCCTGACGAGGGTCAAGTCTTATCCTTCTTTTGTGCCAAATAATAATAATAATAATAATAATAATAACTTTAATAAATATATTCCAAATTGATTTTTTCATTGAAGAAAGGTTAAAAATGTATGCTTGCATCATGATTATATATATATATTATATATATATATATATATATATATATATATATATATATATATATATGATGAATAAAACCACGAAGGAAAGGAAACACAGAATGGTGCTCAAGCGCTTTCGTCTAATGACATCCTCAGGATGTCATTAGACGAAAACGCTTGAGCACCTTTCTGTTTCCTTTCCTTCGTGGTTTTATTCATCATAAATATTTTTCGTGTTACTTTCGTGAAATAATTTTCATATATATATATATATATATATATATATATATATATATGTATATATATTAGACCGGCCCAGGCTCATAGAGGTGAAAAATATTTTTTTTCTTTTCTTAAGTCTCACCCCTGGAATTTGTATGCTTGTCGATAGAAAGTTTTGAGTGAAGTTTCAGCCTGATTCTATAGTATTTAGTGGTGCCGACAGACTCTGAAATGTGTAGTTTTTCCACACCACCCAGCAGGTAACTACAACAGGCGCGTTTTTTTTTTTTAAGTGGTATCCCCAATAGGCCTAATCTACTTTTTTTAATGTTAACTCATGATGTTGATGTGCTTCCTGTCTTTATTATCGATTTCTTTGCCTCTGGAAACCGCTCTCAAGTGTTTTTCTACGTCTGTAGGATCTACTTCGAGAAACGTCGATTGAAGGGACAATTTCTCAAAGAAGGAGCGACTTGAGCTTGTGACAAAGTCCGCCAGATTTTTCTCTAGTGGGTCATCATGAGTGTGATCAAAAGCAATTCGTTTTTCTGGTATTTCTGAACCAGGTCTTTCCAATGCCTGAACCATCTGCCGTTTCACTCGCAAAGTTATGCCATCATCAAAAAAGGCAAGTGACACAAGTTCTTCATTTAGATACCAGAGGTGATGGCATAGTGTTTTGCTAGCTATTGCTGAAAGTTCCTTATCATATTGCTGAAGCTCTTGTAGATACTCCAAATCGGTTTTTGGTGCAGAAGATGCGATGGGAGCCGCAAACCATTTTGGCACATAAAAGCGAACAGCATAGCGAGAGAAGCGTTACATTGCACTCTGTTCCTATTTTGTCAGGTTGAACTGCGAGCGAAACGACACAATTTTGATGGCATAAATCACTCCTGACATCCACCTAGCGCGATGTAAAGCCCCAGGTTGACAAAAATGTACTCCTCCTGAGGGAACACCACCTAAATAAATAATTGATAATTCAAGAAGTTCGCGATAATCCGCTCTTGGTGACTTCTCACAAGCTGTTCTTCGCACAGTGCGCGGATTTCTGCTTTCCACGGCATGTTTGTATTGGTAGTTTCAAGTCTTTTATCATCCATTTGTTTCCAGGAATTCTTGAAACGTTTGAAAATAATATATCGGGTCCCGTTGAACTACCGTAACACTTCTGGAAGACGTCGATATCACAATTTCATTACTATGGTGCCGACAGGCCAAAGAAAGATTTCTAGCAAGCTTACTTTCGATTATTGCTAGCGGTAGTATCAAAACACATTGCTTGAATACATTTTCGCAAATTCCAGTCGTCTAAGCATTCTAGAACTGCTTCTGCAATTCTTTCGCCTTCTCCAGAAGCAAGTTTGGGTACTGCTAGAAGCTTAGACTTTCCTCCACTGGATACAAGAATAGCTAGCCTATCTATATTTTCATCATCTGTTATATCTTGCATTACTTTACCATCCCAATGAATGGTAAACGGAACGTCAGAGGTAAAGGTTTGCTTAATGTCATCTGCAATTTTTTTGTATACAACACTCCTCGCCCTCTGCAGAGTACTTCTGCTCAAAACAACATTGTCAATATCATGTCCAAGAGAAGTTGCAGCAGCTGAAAGCACCATAACAGCACTACGATCACTTGTTTTTGTTCGATCTAATGCCATTGCCAGATCAGGTGTTACGATGCGCTTACGCTTGTTTAATATTGTGTTGCTTGAAGGTTTGGATGTCATTTCAGGAGTGTACGATGTGCCTGGCTCTGGTTGCTCATCACTACTACTGCTTGAACTGCTATCACTGAACTGAACAACAGCTGATGACAATTTCTTTCGCAATGCCTCGGCTTCTTTTAGTGCAGCTTGTCTTTCATCTCTTTTCCGTTGTCGCATTTGCTTAGCGACCAGTTTCTTATCAATATCAGTCATGTAACCTCGCCTCCCTTTTTCTCTCTGAGCTTGTAGGAATTATCTATCTTCCTCATTTGACATCATTTGTAAAGTATTTGCGTGAGCTATATCAAAAAGGTTATCTAAACTACCTTGGAATTCAGTTTCTTTTTTAATTTGATTTTGATTACGGTTTGATTTTGATTTTTGAAGTGATCTGAAGTTCTCATACATTTTTGGAATTTTCGTTAGTACGAGTACATGCTGTTTGGCTCTGGTGGGTATTTTCGCCTTGTCCCAAACCTCAAAAATTTCAGCATAAACTATGTTGGATGCTTCTTTCAATATTTTTTAACTGTTTGTGAGACAGAAAAGCCGACGTAGTACATCTCCATTGGATGGAAGCTTCTTACTGCCAATTGTGTCAACTGGCTGTCCAATCAGCCATATTTCAGTTTTTCTTCTTGTTTTAATTGAATCTGACATGATGAAGGATAAAATCTGCAAATATTAAGGGAAAACACTCGCGCATCAATCTCTCACTGCGTCTTAAACAATACTGACGCGAACAGCGAGCCTCCCACTTTTCTCCGGAGCCAATGACGTCAACAGTAATGACGTCAGGTCAAAAGACGTGTTTCTACTCAACATACACAGTTACAAAGTGAAACATGTGGAACACAATGCACGAGAGTGTGTATAGGCATGGTTTACACACAATATTTGTAATATGAATTACAAATAAATATATGATGAATAAATGTAATAAATAAATGAAAAATACAAGAGGCTGTCGGCATCACTAAAAGTACACACATATTGTTGAAATTGATGGTGGTAATTTTAGGGGGTGAGACTTTCACAAATAAAAGTTTTGGCGGGCCAGTCTAAATATATATATATATATATATATATATATATACCTTTCCTTTCCTTTCAACCTTTCAAAGGTTCCTCGCGATGATTCCTCATTTCACGAAGGTCAAGCTTGTCGCTCCTCCTCTCAAGTTGGCCTGGTGAAGTAGTGAGTTGGTTTTTGTACTCTCCACCTCACATAGCCAGGTACGCCCGGCTCATCAGG
>JAJOZX010001448.1:450000-480000 GCA_023014485.1 Bathynomus jamesi | reverse complement strand
ACCTGAAGATCAGGGCCCCCAGCCTTCTTTAGTTAGCCTTATAAGGCTAACTAACGAAAATATCACGACCTAACCTAACCAATCGTTAGGTCAACTGTACGTCCTTGACGATTGGTTAGGTTAGGAAGTGATATTTTCGTTAGTTAGCCTTATAAAGCTAACTAAAGAAGGCTGGGGGCCCTGATCTTCAGGTGATCCAACATTTTATGGTAACATTTATTAAATTACTTGGATCACCTGAAAATCAGGGCCCCCAGCCTTCTTTAGTTAGCTTCATAAGGCTAACTTACGAAAATATCACGACCTAACCTAACCAATCGTCAAGGGCGTACAGTTGACCTAACGATTGGTTAGGTTAGGTCGTGATATTTTCGTTAGTTAGCCTTATAAGGCTAACTAGAGAAGGCTGGGGGCCCTGATCTTCAGGTGAGCCAATTACCCAATTATCTATTATTTAAACTGACATTTTTAACTTTTCTTTAGTTTATAACATTATGTTAAGTATTTCTACATACTTATGTTATGTTAACCCTTTCATACCGTATGGCAACATACAGTATGTGAACATTAACTTGTATGGTATTTTCGTCCCTATGAAATAGTAATATAGAGATGATTTTTGTACCTAAATTTCCAACCTTTTCAACGCTTCAAGCATTGAAAGCGTTAATGTTAATTTAACATTCCATTGTAACATTATGTTATATTATACCATAACAATTAATATATTTTATATAAGGACTCAAACATTATAAGAAGTCGATATGATAAATATACTGTTGATAGGAAGAAAGACAGGTAGAGCGATAGGTAGGTAGATAAATAGATACTACACATAAATATACAGAAAGGTAGAGCGATAGGTAGGTAGTTAAATAGATACTATAGATAAATATACAGAAAAGTAGAGTGATAGGTAGGTAGATATATAGACGGACAGATAGATTATACTGTAGATAGACAGGCAGATAGATAGCTACTTTAGATTATATATACGTAGATAAATAGATAGACGAACAGATGGGAGAACTCAACTCCTTTAAAAAGGCCATCCAGAATGATAATATATATATATATATATATATATATTATATATAACTGTAATATATTTTAGTCGTAAATAATCTTACTTTAATCTCTACTGGATAATATTTTCGGGTCGTCTTGTGACAGTTTTTCTTAGGCTTATATTTATCCTTTTCATACAGCTGGTTTACGAAGGTTCATTGAAAAGGGCAAATTCGGTGCCAGTTGAGAAAAATAAGACCAAGACAAGGCTATACGGTCTACCAAAAGGAACTACAGACAGCAGACTTGTCACTGGTTTTCATTCTACATGCAGGCTTCAGAACTACTGAAGCTTTGGCATCGTTCTTTCGGCCATTCTTTTGAGAGGTTGTACGAATATTTCATAAAATAAATGATTGGCACTTGACAAGTGTCACTTGCCATGTTATTGGATATTGATTAAGTAAGGTTAAATTATAAGGTGTGTGTGTGTGTGTGTGTACATATATCAGAGGCAACCACCTGATATACAATTTAATTATAACTTTCTTCCGTTATAAATAGAACACTATATTTCCGTCCGTGTTGAATTATAACTAAAAAAATTAAAGCCCCCTCATACCCCTCCCCATCAATAAGAAAAAAAAGACAAGATATTCTTTGTAATTCCATTTTATAGTACATTATCTTTGCTGCATTTTATTTTGTGAGACGGGGAGGGGAAAGGGGAGTTCTCCCGCCACACTCTCCATAATATATATATATGACGCCATATTGAATTTTTCTTTCTCTTGTATTTTCACTTTCGTTCTCTTCTCCACTCCCCCTCTTCGTCTTCTTCTCCCTCTCCCTCTACCTCTCCCTCTCTCCCTTCCTTTGTTTCGCTTTTCGCTTCGTTTCGTTATCCGTATTTTCGCTTATTTTTTCGTTGGTTTATTCGTTTAACAGTTTAGAAACGCCTAAAATAACTTCCACGAATGTGCGCTAAATACGAAACCAGAGGCCACAGTCGAGACTACGCGTGAGAAGTATGACGTCATCAGCCTTGTGACGTCATTTCAAGATGGCGGCTGGCTGGGAGGCTGCCAAGAGGAGTCGGATAGGATAAACAAATGAAGAATAATTATTATTATACATACAGTGTGTGTATATATATATACTGTATATATATATAGGTTTAATTAAAAACCATACAATTGACCTATATATTATTTATCAACAATTCTAGTGGTTAATTCAACCAAACCATGACTGCGCTAATCATATTTACTTTTAATTGCAATAGTTAGTGCAAACATAACATGGTTAAATTAGCATTTGGGCTGGTTGGCAAATAGTTTGCATGGTTTCTGCAAACAAGTTTACTTTTTCTGTGTATGAAAGAGAAATTCCACCATCAAATTTGCTAACCTAACCAAACCTAAGTTGATCTAACTCAGTTTAAATTAACATAGCCCAATAAACCCCACTCGGGGGGGTTCCTGTTATTAAACTAGTTAATTTTATAACTATTCTAGCAGTAGTAGAAAAATGGATAGAAAAGCATGAGGCTCTCTCTCCACCCTGCGTCGCTTCACCGCCAAAGGCGGGTACAGAAAAAGGTTGAAGAAAATATCTTCACCCTGGAAAAGTAGCCAAGGAAATTTTATAGGAAAGAGGAGAATATATAAACTCTCTCTACAATTACGTTATGCACACATAGAGATTGTACACTAGATAGCACCGCTGTATAAACTAACCAGTAATATACTTACGCCGATCGCACATTGATCGCACTTGATATCGTCACAAAGAGAGAGAGAGAGAGAGAGAGAGAGGAGAGAGAGAGTTAAATCACAATAAAATTATACATCTGTGTACCTCTGTATAACATAATCACCATTTTTGACAGAAAAAGTGAAGCAATGAATACCTTAAATATTTCATTCCGAATTGACTCGGGAATGCCGAATGAAATCAAACAAAATTGAATGCACTTGAAGTTTTGTAGCGCCATCTAGCAGATTTATCTTGAACTGCAAACTTACTGTAAACAGATACTTCAATTCGGAGATCAACAGCAAGAATAAATGCATGGTTTATTTGAACGTCACGCAGTAGTTCAAAAAAGCTATGGGAAAATTTTAACCATCAAAGAGCAGTAACGGCATATATACTGATACCTATCCTGTCAACCTCTCAAGAGTTCCACGCATCAATCTCTCTTCCCGCGTAGGTCAGGCTGGTGGCCCTTCTTCTAGCCTTGGCTTTATGTTCTAAAGAATTGCTCTTCTGTGCTCTCCATCTCACATAACCAAGTACATCCGACTCAACAGGGACTGGACTGAGCCAGGTGTCTAGTCTTCCCTTCAATACGTCTGCATGGACACCAGTTGTGAAGAGCTATGAATACAGATGAACTGCAGTCCAAATATCAAAAGTTGTTTGGTTGGTTGTTTCGTTTTACGTTCTTCGTTCAACTGAAGGCAATGGAACGGAAATATCAAAAGTCACTGAATACCTTAAATGAATACCTTAAATATTTCATTCCGAATTGACTCGGGAATGCCGAATGAAATCAAACAAAATTGAATGCACTTGAAGTTTTGTAGCGCCATCTAGCAGATTTCTCTTGAACTGCAAACTTACTGTAAACAGATACTTCAATTCGGAGATCAACAAAAAGAATAAATGCATGGTTTATTTGAACGTCACACAGTACTTTATTGACGAAACCCCCCTCAAAAAAATCACACTGGTCTCAAATCAACTCAATACCTATGTTAGTATACCTATGGTGTATACCTACGTAGCATACCTATGTATACCTAATACTTATGTTAGTATATGGGACGAATTTCACAATTAAACACGTGAAATGAATGAATGATACAAACCCACAAGGAAAAAGAAAGAATGATTCCAAGGCCTTTGTATTGCTGAATACACGAAAGGCTTTGGAATAATTTTTTCTGTTTCCTTAGGTTTGCATGTTAGTGTATATATATATATATTATATAGGGTGGCGCAAAAGTCGCGCATCATATGAATTTTCAGTGTTGATTATAATACATTATTTTTTTTCTTTTAGGTAGGGGATGGCTTCGAAATTAACAATAGACGAGAGGGTGAGCTTGGTTTTAATGTATGGAATACCAGGTACAACAAATCGATGAATTGGTACAAAATTCTATACCCATTCATCGATTTGTTGTACCTCGTATTCCATACATTAAAACCAAGCTCACCCTCTCATCTATTGTTAATTTCGTAATTTCGCAACCATTCCCTACCTAAAAGAAAAAAAATATATAATCAACATTGAAAATTCATATGATGCGCGACTTTTGCGCCACCCTGTATATATATATATATATAATTTTAAATAAAATTTGAAATGATGCTTTATACCCGTTATAGTGATTTCAGAACATTGAAATTATATAAGATAGAAAAACAAGTATAATGATTATCATGATTAACTTTGGTCAAATATTCAAAGGAAAATAGTGATTCCTCGGTTTTCTTTTAAATAAAAACGAAGTTCTAAAAAATTTAAATGAGACGTTCCTAATGTCAGTGTACTGGAACTCCTTCCAATTTCTTAAATACTGTCTATTCATTTGTATTATTTTTATTCAAAAAAATTGACTGTTATAATTTATAGTATTTGAGTTGTCATTTAATGTATTTTTCACGATATTTACAAAAAAAAAAAATTGTTGGAGGAAGTGTGTCGGTAAGTGTACATTTAATCCTAAAATTGGAGTAGTATTTCTTTATTAAATGAAATTTCAACTTTTTTTAAAAGTATTTGCATTACAACTATTTTTAATATTAATATTTAAATCATTTCATAGTTTCCATCCAACGAAAATTGAAGATTTTGGAGATGAAAACAATCTAAATTGAGGAATAAAATGCTTAGTTCTACTTCTAAATTGGTACGAGTGAATTTGTTGGTTAGTTACAAAATATTTATTTATCCACTGTAATTTAATGATTTTCTTTATTGCATTTGTAAATAAAAGTAAAATATGATGATTGCTGTTTATTTCTGTTTAAAGTGTTGTCAACAGAGCTTCCTCATGCGAAGTTGTAGTACATCATATAAGGAAAAAGAATTAAGAGTTTGATACAGAGTTAATAAAACATGTTTAGAGGTTATATTTTTAAGTTTAAACATTACTGCAATATTCTCACATAAATCGTCTAAGAGATATAATTTACATGGACCTCCAACTGCAAGTTCCTATAGCATTTTCCCCAAGAAATTTCCTTACAGTACACTTCTTTTTAGAGTGATTTCTGCAACGTTCAGTTTATCAAGATACACATTTCGGTTGCTACTAAAATCATGGAATTCGTTTTATTGGTATTTAGAAAAAGTTTTAGTGGCCAACGGTTCTACATCTTTGACAAATTTTGTTTAAACTATGTCCTTCGCTGCATTAATATCATTAAAAAAAACCTATTGTTATGCAGGTTATCCGCAAACATCATAAAGCTCAGTATATCAGAAGAACGTGGAAGATCATTTATATACAATAAAAATAACGGTGGATCCAAGACTGAGCCTTGGGGTACACCGTATTTTATAATCAATTTAGTTGAACAGACATTAATTAATGATGGAAATTGATATTCATTGGACAAACGTGATGAACTAAAGATACCTTCTTTTAACTGCGAAAATGTCAAAACAGAAAATATTTGCTTATGCTTTTGAATTCCTCGTTCTAGTGATCTAGTCTTCTAGCTCTAAATTATAATGATTCCCTCAACTTTTTACTACAATTACACTTATAGTATATTCCATTTATTCAAAATACCTTATTTGCAATTCACTAAATGTGTTAATATCTGCTATAACTGTATGTTTATATGCAGATTAATTAATTCAATATAAGCTGTTTTATAGTGCCACAAACTATGAGGCACCATCAGTAAATCACAAGCCTTAAGGCACCCACGAACTATGTTAACTGTAAAGAGTATAAAACTATATAATTATATATAATATAAAAATGTAATATATTTTTTATTATAAAGATTTTCAGGATGGGATATATATATATATATATATATATATATATATATATGTGTGTGTGTGTGTGTGTGTGTGTGTGTGTGTGAAACAGAATGAAAGTCGTATTGGTGAGTCAGCCACTACATTTATTTAATTAACGTATGAATTAAGTCTAATTTAGATACGCCATTTGACACATTTTGATACACAATTAAATACAAATTTAGTCCACATACATTGTATGTAGTTATTTTTGGACAAACTTCTAAACTGTGAGAAAAATTCAACAATAACGTTCAGTCTAATATTACTGGGGATAATTATCCATGCAGATGATTTGGAATTTTCTTTGAACCTTTCTACATCAGCTTCAGTGAATATATATATATATATATGTGTGTGTGTGTGTGTGTGTGTGTGTGTGTGTGTGTAAAATCTTAAAGTTGAATTTCTCAGTATGATCTCTTGATTGTCTGGAAAGTGGATTGATGATGGCTATAGTTAATAACCGAAACGTTAATTATTTTCCTGATACTCGGTACTATTTAACTCTCCCTTACAAAATAAATTTCACGAATATTAAAGGTTAGAGTCTAAGTGAAAAGGTGAAAATTCTCCATACATAGACACCCTACATACAGGGTGGTCCAAAAGTTACGATTTGCTCGGCTTTTCTCAAACCTAGCTTGTGACGTAACAAACCTGCAAAGTTAAACCCATCGGAGCACATGGTGGAGTCCATACAAAATTTGTTGATATTTGAGGTTTGTATCTTTTAAACATATTGTAAAAATAATAAAGAAATATATTTCACCTGATTGTGACTTTTGGTCCACTCTGTAGACCTATTTCACTCGTGTTCCTAAGCAATGAAGTAACTCCTCTTTTTTTTCACTTTAAATGGTTTCATCTTTAATATTTTGCGTAAAAACTGTAATTTTTGTGTTTGATAATTTTGTCTTGTATGACGTCATAGTGATTCAGGCCGATATAGTTTATCAATGTTGATTTCGGCCTCGTGCAACTCGCCACGCAATGTAGTCTGATAGTACACGGACAGGTTGTTAATTTGAAGATACTGGAAGGGTTCGAAACCCGGCTTGGGCTTCAGATTTCAGTAATTAAGGCGCTACCCTGGTTCTTCGTTGGTAGGGTAATGGCTCGTATCCCACGTGATGCTGAAGGTCCCCTCCGTCATAAGATAATAATATTTGGGGGTTGCTTAACCACGTTCGTTACCTTGTTTGATGGGGTTGTCTAACCTTCTATAGCGACAAAGACCATGTGACGGAGGGAGCCGACAGCTTTACTTGGAATCTGAACCATCTACATCATCTAAACGCAAAGGACGGTCAGTCGGTCACCCATCCAACTATAACCCAGACCCAACGTCGCTTATTTTCGCTGATCTAACGGTAAGCAGCGTTGCAAGGTGACCAAGACGTAGTTGTTCTTCGTCATAAGACCTTATATACAGATGTTACAGAGGTTAAACGTCACCAAACATCGTTATTATTCACCCTCCTACACGCATCACGTGATGAAATTACAGGAAAGTACGTTCGCATGTACTGTCACTTCCCCTACTTTCAAATTTACGAACGAATCCTGTAAAGATAAGATAAGGATGGTGATAAGAATGCAACAAACATAGTTGAAAGAAAGTTCCCCATTCGGTTAATTCAGTACTCGTGTAACTGCATCGTAAAGCTCTAAAGACCAACAGAAAAAAAGATCAAATTTTGCTTACCTTGATTGCTGTTTATGATCCTTGCTATTCTTCATTTTAAGAATTTTGCAAAGCGTAACCACTTGCATGGGGAACTTTGAATGTATTCTAAGGCATTCTGCGGTGGTGGAAGCATGCATCTTAGTTCGCATCTTAGTTTGGCATTGTGTTTTCTCTCTATTTTTCTGTCTTTTTACATCCACGCAGGACCCTACGACAACAGCAACATTGACGACGACGATGATAAGAACTACTGTAATTCGTTACAGCATGAATTTTCTTCAGTTTCACTTTTAATGTGAAAAAGCATTACAATAATTATTATTATTATATAATATTAGTACAGTTCCCGCCGCTTCGCTGACGGTTAGACAGGCTAAACTACAAAAAAAGAACCCAGCCGTGTGAAAATTTTGAGCTTCACATTGTGTCAACATTTCTGAATCTGGTATCTCCCAAAACCTCCTCACCCCCATTCATACAACTTGGAGGCTAACCCCCTCCTCCATTACCCCCACCCCTCCCCATTACCCCACCCATCCCCCATTACCCCCACCCCCACCCTTCCCCCATTGCTAAACTACAGAAAAGAACACAGTCATGAAAATCTTGAGCTTCACATTGCCGCCCGTAATACAATTTCTGAATTTTTTTTACAATTTCTGAATTTTTTTCTCACAATTTTTTCTAACAATTTCTGAAAGTGTGACGGACAGACGGACAGACAGACAGACGGACAGCTCTTATTATAATATAGATAATATATAGATAACAAGCGGTAGCTCGCTATCGCTCGCGACCGTTGTACAACTTGGCCCTCCGGGAAGAAGTGGCTAAGCGACAAAAGTAAGAAAAAAAACGCCATTACCCCCCACCCCACCCACCCATTACCCCCACACACAAAATCCCCACCCCTCTCTCCCATTACCCCCACACACAAACGTAAAAAACGCCATTACCCCCATTACCCCCACCCCTCTCCCCCATTATCCCCCTCCCCCTCCCCATTACCCCCACACACAAAAGTAAAAAACGCCATTACCCCATTACCCCCCACCCCACTCCCCCATTACCCCACTCCCTCCCCCACTACCCCCGGGCGGGTAGCCTGTGCACGGTTCTGAAAAAGCGGACAGACACACAGACACACAGACACATTTTAGCTCAATAGTATATCCTTTAAAGCAGGGCTTCTCAAACTTTTTTCACTTGCCACCCCTTTGGATCAGACAATTTTTTCGCGACCCTTCATTCAATGTCATAAAAGCAATAGGTACTAACACTGTATATTTATGAAAAAAATAATATTTTCAAATGTTTCTGCGACCCCCAATAATATTTACGCGACTCCTAGTTTGAGAAGCCCTGCTTTAAAGGATGGCTTGCAAATTTGAATTTTATAAGATAAAGACTGCGTATAATCTCTTTATAACATATTACACGACGGCCCTTCATACCGTTACAGTTAAGAAATGTACTTCATTTTACAAATCAACCATAAAATATGAATTATACAGTTTGTATACAAAAGTTGGTATAAAGTCTAAACAAACTTTAAAATTTTAAAAGTGAATAAATTATTACCTATTTCAGATGGAACAAAATAGCAAATGTCGTGATAAAACCTAACAAAATATTATACGTATCTATCATAGTTGGCCCACGCTCGCATTATAACAATAGAAATTTCATAAAAACGATTTTGAACAGAAAATGTTCAGTCGGTAGTCTTTAACATTTATTTTAAACTCACGAGCCACTTAAGTTTTGAGTGCAGCTTCACAAACTTTGCCTTACTGGATTTGGGTGTGAAGCTCAAAATTTTGATGGTTGTGGTATTTTTCTTAATTTATGGTCTCACTGGCTTTTCTTCGATTTCATACGAGTGTATGAAATTTTGTGCAATCGTGGCCTAATTTGATATATAAAACCTCAATTGATTTATGGGTCTTTCAATTGTAAAAGCTATGTTTAGCATTTTTTTACAACACTTCACATTCTTTTATGAAATCGAGGAAAAGTCAGTGAGTCCATAAATTTGTGAAGCTGCACTCAAAATGTAAGTGGTTCGTGAGCTTAAAGTAAATGTTAAGGTCATACTGCAAAATTTTGTTCAAAATCGTTTGTATGAAACTGTTTACGCGTTATAATGTGAGCGTGGACCATATAGATAATCTTTGGCAAAACTACGGTATCCATTAGAGGCGCTGGTGTATATATCATACTAGGCGAGATTGTATAGTGTAGACCAAAACGGTTATAGTTAAAAAAAAGAGTAATGTTTTGTGGTTAGCTGAATTTAAATCAATTCAGTTCACAAGTTCACAGTTCAGTTCGCAAGAAAGATGCACATTGTGAAAACTCAGAAACTATATAGACGAAAATTTCAAAGGGACAGGGGTCACTGAAGAATAAGAAATATTCCGGTAAACCAACAACCGGTGAAGAAACTGTAACAACTGTTCGAGATTCATTTAAAAGAAGTTTAAGAATTCGTTCACCCGAGCTTCAAAGATGAACATTCCATTATCAACAGTGCGTAAATTTCTTAAGTGAAATTGCATTAGCATGCTCCGATAATTCAAGCAATCTAACACTTAGTGGAAAATGACTATGTTCGTAGGCCAAACTTTTGCAAACAATTTTTAATGAAGTCGGAGATGATTACTAAGTTTTTCGTTAATATCTTCAGACGATGTGACATTTCATCTGAGTGGTAATGTTAACCAGTAAAGTTGTCACATTTGGGGAAATAAAAAATCAAATGATTTTTGGTATCCCCAAAAAGATTCTCCTTTTAGGTCACTGTGTGGTGTCACCATTGGGGTTTCTTATTTGTACTGCTGCAGCACGGTTTTCTTCTTCAACGTACGGCCTTCAGTGTTGCGAACCATACAATTTTTCAACAAGATCTGTTCCTGTCTCTATACTTTGAATGTTAGAAAATATTTTTAATCAAACTTTCCCAGGAAGTGTGCTAATCTCTTGGACGGAAATTTTTTATGTCTCACAGATACAGTTATATCTGCATTAATACTTAATATACGGTGTGGAATAGCCCGATCAAGTATTTTTTATGCAGACTATAGTTTCACCAGTTTTGTGTAAGTTTGGTAGGATCCTTGTCTGTTACATACAATTATTATTTTTATGCTTTTTAATATTTATAAGAGGCCAGACATAATAACACATCAATTGATTTCTGGTTCTTTCATCTTTTCAGATATTCTATAGGAAAATGTCTGATGGATTTCTGCACCACAAAATGAACAGAGTTAACACATTAATTAAGAGACCAAATACTCACTCTTGGTAAACAGGGTGGACCTAACTGCTAAATAGAAATTGCAATCAGCCTCAAAATATCCAAAGGAGCAGTTCAAGGACCCCTGTACAGCGGATGCAAGCATACTCGTATGATATACAGTTAGGAAACTCAGAATAGACGAGGTTGGCGTAGAATAACCACTACAAGAAATGGTCGCATTATTCAAAGACTTTCCTCAGCAAACCGTTTTAAAGATGCAGCCCTAAAATTATTTGCATGCAACCATTCAGGAGGACGATGGAACTGCTATACGAGAGTCCCCTGTAAAGAGAAAGATTCCAGTTTACGCGGGTTACGAGGAAAGGTTGCTGTCGGAAAGACGTTTATTAGTGAAATGAATTTGAAATAAAAATTTGAGTTTGTCAAAGAGCATAAAAATTTGACGAAATAAATAGAAGAACGTTCTGGAGTGTAAATTGACTAAAACTGAACTATTTAGGAAATGGAAGGGAGAAGTTTGTGATATACGACTTAGTCATGAAAAGTTTTAATCTAACGGTATCAGTAAGACTGTGAACACGGTGGCGGTTCTCTTATGACGTCGAGTTGTTTCAGTTTTTTAATAATAACACGCTCTACCACATAATTTTGGATCAGCGGATGTCATTTAACTGGAAGGGTATTCATCTTCCAAGAAGACAACGACTCAACAATACTCACCAACCTTACTCGGAGAGGCAGGAGCAGTTTGGGAGGGTCCAAGTGCTGAGGTTTTCACCGCAGAGTCGTGATTTAAACCCCATTCAGCATTTGTAGAACACCTAAAAATATTAAAAGTGAACCTAACGAGCCCAAAACAGGACCTCTGACGTAGTGTCATTCGAAATGGCAAGCAATTCCTATACAAAAAAGATACCTTGTTGGTTCTGGTTGATTCGATGCTCTCAAGATGTGAAGCCATCATCCTCGTTCGAGGAGGTCCCACTAAACACTGAATAATGGCCTCTTTTTGTAAATTATTAGTTATTTGCTGTAATTTATTTGCGCTGTTAATCCTATCCTATTATCTAAGCTACGTAGTAAACCAAATATGCAGAGATCTTTGTCATATATTATATATATATATATATATATATATATATATTATATATCTATATAATATATATATATATATATATATATATATATATATATGAAAGATTATACTGTATATAAGAATTTTAGTTTACTGTTATTCCACTACATTACCAATAAAAATTACATCAAACTGTAAAGCGAAATATGAACTATAAGATAATTACCTCAAATTGAGGTCAACTATACTCTATATATAAAATATACACACCTAAATTTAAAAAAAAAATATATAAAAGGTCTTCTACAATTACGACCCTTATATATATATATATATATATATATATATTATATATATATATATATATATATATATATATATACGACCAGAAACCCAATTTGCATATATAAACTGTGCAAGCGTTCCCAGGACGTTGAAACATTGTAGAAATCCGGCGAGCGTAACAGTATCTCTGAGGGAACGTTTTTCAACATTCCTTACAAACATGCAAATGTGAGTCACATTACTTAAAACATTCATCCTGCCTTTCATTCATTCATTCATTGGTAAACGGAAGAAGGGTGGGAAGCAGGGGACGGAGCCCCAGCTGGGAAGGGGAGAGGGAGACGAGATAGGGGAGCGAATACCCCCAGCCTTCCTCATTTTCCCCTTCTAAGCTCTATGAACTTATTTCTTCTCCCTCTTCGTATTGTGTGTGTATATATATATATATATATATATATATATATATATATATATGTATATATATATTATATTATATATTATAATATATATATATATATATATATATATATATATATATATATATATATATATATATATATATTATGGGATGTTATGGGATTTATATCCTGCCAATAAGCCTATCATATATATAATATATATATATATATATATATATATATATATATATATATATTATATATATATATATATATATTAAAGTAACGGAAGGATATAAAAATTATATTCCAATTTATTATTAAACTGATTTTTATATTTTAGTATATGGAGTTTTATCATATAGGAAATGATATATAAAACACATATATTAATATATGTAAGTAGCATATATATATATACACACTGTATCTATATATATACTTTATCACAATCAGCTCTATATTATATAATACTTTTATATATTCACATTAAAGCGTATATTACCCCTATAGTTAATATACAGGTTAAATATGTTTTCTATATATTGAGCCTATACTATATTTTATATATATGATTGATATATGATTTTAATGAAATATATATATATATTTGTTTACACAATTTAGGCCCTATATAACGTATAACTTAAGTATATACGTTGTATATACTGAGGCTACACTATATTTTATAATTGCTATATAGGTCTATATAGTTAATATGTGATAATATACGAATATATAGGACATATATGAAATTACTGGAATATATGATTGACTACACAATTTATATAGTGTACGGGATAGATATGTGTCTGGTATGTAGTAAGTCTGTATTATATTTTATATTTTATATCTTTTATATTTTATATTTTATATTATATTTTATATTTTATATTTTATATATTTTAAATAGGGCTATATGATTAATGTATAATTATATAGGAATATATCGGACATATACAATTTACAGGAATATATAATTGTTTATATGCAATTCTTATATTTACACGTTAAATAGGCCTATACTCCTTGTATCTATTGAGTCTAACTATGATATATTTTATATTTACTCTATAGTCCTATATTATTAATATATAATTACTTATAGAATTTCTAAATGTGCAAGTCAAATAGATATCTTGTGTGTGTGTGTGTATATATATATATATATATATATATATATATATATATATATATATATATATATATATATATATGTTATAATGTTATAATGTTTCAGACCAACAAAGACCCTAGGATCCACTCATGGCTGGTCTACCTAACTGCGTTCGTAATTGTGTATTGCGCATGTCCTCCGTTCTGGCGGAGGGGACCTACAATTTTACGTAGGTTCCGAACCACAAGAACATAAGAACATGAGAAATTTTTATAATGGGCACCACACTAGGGGCCACTTCGGCCCATCGAGGTGGCTCCACTATGTAAAAACTGCCTGTACATTGGCAACAACCACTTTTTACAAAACTAAATAATTATCAATTTAAAACTAATTAATTATCAATTAAAAACTAAAGATAGAATCTCTCGATCCAGGGGATCAAGTCATAATACTGTAGACTACTATCCACAAATATGTTACACTCTATATCTATTTATGACCGACATGCAAATATATCAGATCCAAAGAATCCAGTCAACTTCATTACGGTATCCATCACTATCAGTACCTTGCCAACCAAAAATAAGTCACGGTCCATATCAATTGCGGACCAAGTCACAATTTACAACCATATACATTTCCATATATACACTTAGGAGGAAAAGTGTAGGTGTGGCTGTAAAGACTGTACAGTAATGTAGAAATATGCGTACACCCATTTTGGGTCTCCCATTTAAAGGTGTTTGTGGGGCGAGTGAAGATCATGAGTTTTTCAATACCTCACAGTACTATGGGGAGCACCGCTCGGCAGATGAATCTCTTTAAATGGGGTGTGTAAGGACAGAGAGTATCCCCTAACCCAAGATGCTGCCTCCCTATATCCATCGGATATATTTCAGTTTATAATAATATATGTTGTTTCCACGATTCATATAAAGTATAAGTTAAATATATGCTTTGTGTATATACTTAGTCTATATAATATTGTACTTTAATTTCGTTGAATGAAAGAGGCCTCCTGTCAGCCATGTTCTGAACTCTTTTACGAGTACAAAGATTTGAAACTTCAAGTTAATAGTGATTTATAACAATAATTAAAACTTATTGTTAACACTTGCTTAATATATATATATATATATATATATATATATATATATATATATATATATATATATATGGACGTAGAGTTACAAGTTTTCTCTTTTTTCTCTACTTGTGGAATGCGCTTCACCTTTTCTGTGGAGAGACAAAAAAATTGTACTTCAATACATGTGCTACACAGTACATTACATAAGGCAAAATTTAGTTCCCTCAGTAACAATGCAGGAAATACTGAACATTTCGGTACGATATATACGTAGGGAAAGGTGCGGAATAGGCCCTACACATACTAAAGTACTTAGAAAGTACTTAGAGCGTAGCTATTTCTTATTTTAATTTTCATTGAAAGTTTTTAAAAAAAATACAAAATAATTCATTGACCTGGGGCGTGTGATGGTTAGTTTGTGAATGACTACGTTAGTTCGCGTTCATGTCGCGAGAGGGCGCTAGTATTGCATATTTCTATTTTTTTTTTTATTATTTTTTTTTTAATGGCTAATCAGTCAGCTGGCAAAATGCAAAATGAGACAGAGGTCTGTTATTCCTTTATTTTTCTTATTTTATCCTTTACTATCTTTCCCGATGGTTAGTTAATCTAAATAAGTTAAGTTAAATGGTGGTTTAACGTTGATTTTAAGTCTAAAACATCGTCTAGGAAGATAGGCGTTTGGCGACACTTGGCAACTGTTTCAGAGTCTGTCTGTGCGTTCGGTGTGCGAAGCCCTTTTCACGTATTCATACACACATTTGTGAGGAGCCATTATCGAAGAACGAACTGCGAAGTGGTTGTGAAATTTAGTTTTCTAAAACATTTTTCTAGTAAAGTCGTTGTCTAGAATTTTAGTCAAAGTTTTCGTTTGAAAACGTGCTTAGAAGAAACTTTATATACGTGTGTAAACTTAGCCGAAATTAGTTTTAAAATTATCAAGTGCGCATTACCAAAAAAAGAAAAAAAGGTACACCTACAATATAGCTTCAATGAATGAAATGAGATTCTATCATAATTTTTTTTTTTAAATTAGATATAATTTCTATATAATTATTTTAATTACCGTATAAGAAATTATATATATATATATATATATATAAAATTTTCTATGACTAGTAATTTTTTCGTAGAATTCGACCTAAGATACACGGAATTTTAGGATATCCTATAATTACTACAAAAATAGTTCTTGAAAATATCACAGACTTCTCCTTCCTTATAGAATCTATATTAACGTCTTAATTCTATAACAAAATCCAAATGTATTAAGAAAAAAAAAACCCATTTCGATAAGTAAAACCAATCTAGAAAAGGAATCTGACCTATAAATGTGGAATAATCTTTTTTATTAAAAGAACAACACCCCCCTTCCCCCCCCCGCCACCCCCAAAATAACAAAAACCCTGAAGAAATAATTTTTTTAAATTAGAAAAAAAACAAAACAAAAAAGAATCGGATCTAAAAGCATTTTCTATAAACTTCGTCTGTAATATTAAATCTGGGTCGCTATATTAGGAATGTCCGTGGTAAATCGAAAATTTGTAGCTGAGGTAAGCATTTTTTTCATATACGTTTTGATATGTTAGGAGTCATTTAAGCAAATTATGTTGTCATATTTATGGTGAAAAATATCTGTGAAATATTATCCCCAAAAAGTTAATCGTACAAAGCTGTAATTTCCCCAACAAAACGAGACGATTTCTCAATATAACTAAAATCGATCTGCCAAAACGAAATTTTTTGATCTATCGAAATATATTATTTAATATTACCAAACCTTATTAAAATTTATTTAAAATTTTCTAACTTTTAACTTCATTGGTAATTAAAGTATTTTTTGTGTAATAACTTTTATTATGTGAATTTAATTAACTTTTAAAAAAGATATTTAAAAACAAAATTGGTGTTTTAGGGGTATTTTTAACGCTTAGTTTTCTCTTACCCAATTTTACCCACATACGGAGGACTTCCACTCCTGAAGTGCTATAATACAAATTCAAATAATGATATGACGCTATAACGTCAAACCATATTGAAAATCCACACGCATGACGTGTTAGGGGCTAGTTATAAGAACTAAAAAACATTCTAACCTAAAACTAAAATTATCGAAGTTACCCCTGGAAAATTTCTTAATTTTTTTTTTTAATATCCTACATTTGATTCTCCAAGCTTATATATATATATATATATATATATATATATATATATATATATATATATATCGAAGTGAGATTTGTGAATCGGACAGGAATCAGAGAGAGAGAGAGAGAGAGAGAGAGAGAGAGTTTATACAGCTAGCCGGCTAGTTGAACATTCCGTATGTTAGGCCCTGCCTCCCGCTTCCCTTATAAGGGACCTATTAAAATAGTTAGAGTTTTTAAAACAGTAAATTTTCTATACTTAAATAGTGAAAGAAAAAAATTTGAGCTCCTTGTATGAGAAAAACGGCGTATTTGCTACACTACACTATAGCTCACTATAGCGTTTTTCCTGCTATTTCTTCTTGTTTTAGTTATTATAATGAAAAGCTGTTGTTTTTACTTGTTTTTTTTTGTTTCGGTTTTTTTTTTCTTCTCTATTATAAGACCTTGGTTCCCATATTGAAGAACCAGTTTCGCGGTTACAGGTTAGAAGTTAGCAATGAGACAAGGTTGTTACTTACATACCTATAATAGGTTCTGTGCTGACGAGGCTCTTATATATATATTATATATATATATATAATATATATATATATATATATATACTGAGATTTAACCTTAATATTAATAATAATATTTTCACGCTTATTATTATTATTATTATTATTATTATTATTATTATTATTATTATTAGTTCATTTAGCTGCCATGAAACTAAATTAAAATACTCTCCGACGTTTCACCAAAACGTATTGACAAAACTTTCATAATGTTTCGCCTGTATTTGTTTGTCTATCGTCTGCTGAGTCCTTATTCTAAATGTTGTTTTACACTGTCCGCCATCTTTAAAGGGCCAACATGTGACGTCATCAATAGCAATAAGGAAGTTGGGGTAGCGCAGATCTTGGGGGAGGAAAAATTTGGGGGATTTAAATCTAAGGGTAAACTCTTCAATTTTTTTATGCAATATATATATATATATATATATATATATATATATATATATATATATATATATATTTCATTTCTTTGTAGGTGTGCATCATTTATTTATTTCATGTTTGTGAAATTCATCCCATATTATATATATATATATATATATATATATGTGTGTGTGTGTGTGTGAGAACGTAAGTATTTTCTGGGCATGGTCAAAGGGTATTAGTTTAAGGCCACAGAATTTGGGCTTCCATTCGCTGCTAAACAAGCTTCCATGCACTGACCTTGTGATTCGGAACTAGTTTGCTTTTCCACCTAACAATTCATACCCCTCAAACATAGTCACACATACCCAAAGCTAAAACGGAAACATTACATTACACTGCGATACAGAGATACCCAACCCGCCAAAAAACATTTTATAAATTATTTAAAAATGAACTCCGCTTCAATTCCACCTAACCAGGCACACACACACACACACACACACACACACACACACACACACACACACACACACACATATATATATATATATATATATATATATATATATATAATATATAATATATATATTATTATTAGTAGGTTGTTTAACCTCCTTCGCAACATCTAAGGTCATAATAATTATAGTGGTGGGGACCTACAACTTTACGTGAGATCCGAACCACGGGTCGCTACATAATCTGGACGTGGAGGACGGTCTCCCATCCAACTACTATCCAGACCCAATGTCGCTTAACTTCGATATATATATATATATTATATATATATATATATATATAAGATCCTATTTTACCTTAACTACTATGTGTAAATACAGATAAACTTAGTTAATTAACATTTTATGGTTTATTTTATATTCATCTAAAAAGTTTGGCACTGAACTAAAATTTAGTTAAATAAATTAGTTAATTTAGTGAAATAAATACGTATGAAATATAGTGAACCACCATAAAACACGGTTCATAAAAATAAACGCAACATGAAACAGAAAGAAAAGGATTAAGTTACAATGATATAGCCATTCTCCAATGGGTTGCGTTTCTTTTTGAACACCCTGTGTATATATAATATATATATATATATATATATATATATATATATATATATATATATATAGTATCATGTTAATTAAGGTATGTTGATTGAGATTTTTTAAATAAAGGAAAACGTCTTTGTAATTACATCCTATTTGGCATTATATCAAACTTAGTTTGTACAGTCTATCGAGAAAAGTCGAGGCAAACGTGAATTTTATACCCAAATTACGTTGCGGATGTAAAAAAAAATGGTTTTATAAATTACATAATCCAATTATTACAGCTTTATACATCTTAAAAAGAGTTTTGAAGCAAATTACACACACACACACACACATACACACACACCACACACACACACAACTACATACCTCGAAAATCCCATTTGAAAGCAGACAGTTTCATAGAACAGACGGTATTTGAGTGCATATTTGTTGGTATTCGTTGAAGCAGACATAGTTTACAGTGAGGGATGACTACAGTGCTTCCTGCATCATGATTCAGCAGCAAAGGAGCTTTTTAACACTGCAAAAGACTGTTAGAAGAAGTGCAGCAAGAATGAGGGAATAGTTCTTTGTGGGGAGGAGAGAGAGAGAGAGAGAGAGAGAGAGAGAGAGAGAGAGAGAGAGAGAGAGAGAGAGAGAGAGAGAGAGAGAGACGTCTGGTATGTAGAAAGGGATGAATAGTGTGTGCGAGATGTTCGGCCGAGTATTCATATTGATATATATATATATATATGACGAATCATCAGTTTAGAATGTAAACTATTCCATCTATTATTCAGACAATTAACTCTCTATTGTACATCCTTGATTAATAATGATGTTTTTAGGGCGAAAGCCAGATTTGACTATGTGGCCAATATAATAAGCATTCCAATTCTAATATAAATTAAATTTGAAGTTTGCTGGTGGTTGGTTGATAATTTTAACATGTTTCAACGAGTATAAGATTGAATAACTGAACTGTTTTCATGCAAAAGTATTAACCCTTTATCGGGTAGTGTTACTTTACTGATTTTGTTCTGACGCCAGACGATTTTATTCAGTCTCGGAAAGACCTCTGTGCAGTAAAGGATTAAGCAAACGTCTCTTAACCCTTTACTGCAGAGAAGTCTTTCCGAAACTGAATGGAATCGTCTGGCGTTAGCTAGAACAAAATCAGTAAAGTAACACTACCTGATAAAGGGTTAATGTCAAACCTAAGTAATTTCAAACACTTCTATTTAATGTATGTAAAATCTTTAATTCAAACTTACATAGTGAAAATAACTAAATATATGTACACTATACCAGATTGTTAATTTACTAACTACAATTGCACTGACCGTGTATATTGGTGGTATCCCGAAAAATCATCGCCCACAATTCACCGTCCACAATTCATCGCTCAGGATAATTCATCGCCCACAATTCACCGTCCACAATTCATCGCCCAGAAGAACAGATTGCTGCCCATCATCCAAATATTTGGAAATTTCTGGAGTGCCTTAAGAAAGAACAAACTTTAAGTGAAATCAGAATTGAACAGTACATAGGTGGCCACGAACCTCAAAAGAAAAAAAAGAAAATATCGTAATTGTGCTGAACGAATTCGAAGACTCGGCGAAAGCTACGATTCAGAGCATTGTATTGTCGAATATATGAGGGATAGCTCATAATATTTCATATTAGAATGTGTTTTAGACAAAATAAAACGGAAAATGCCCGGTTAGGTCAACTGAATGCCAGGTTAGGTTAATTGAATGCCCGGTTAGGTCAACTGTACGCCCTTGATGATTGGTTAGGTTAAGTTGTGATATTTTCGTTAGTTTAAACGAAAATGACGAGAGCAAAAATACATAATAAACAGTTTGGTAGTCCCGATAATACGTAAGTACCAAAATCAACTTTTTTGTAAACAAAGGTTCGTTAAAAGGTCAAGAGAGATAGGCTTAGACCTAAATACCTTTGAAAAAAGTAACCACGATAATAGACATAATTTTCGCAAATACTTTTTATTGAGTATCGTTTTAATAAATAAATATTTGACACATTTCTTTATTGGGGTTTTAGTAAATAAATATTGTTTCAAACATTTTCTTATTCATTCTTATTTTGTTGGGGGTGAACAGACACACACACACACACACACACACACACACACACACACACACACATATAATATATATATATATATATATATAAAATGTATATATGTATGTTCGGTGAATTGTATGGGCGATGAATTGTATTGCGGTGAAATGTATGAGCGATGAATTGTGGGCAGTTAATTGTGGGCGATTAACTTTCCTAGACCCTATATTGGTTTCATAAAATCTCAGATACTACAGTAAACAGCAGAGTTGGAAATTAAGTATCGTACACTGTAAAATATAATTGATCCATACCGATATTGTAAATCAACTGGTCCATTTTTATTGATTATGGAATAATTTCTTGGTGAAACGGATGGTCCATCTTTCATTTCTTGACCGATTTTGAACCATATGCAGATGTCCACAATCGGCCGAAAAATGAAGTATGTTCCAGCGGTGTCAATTGACGAGAAATTACCGATAAATTGTTCCATAATCGGTTCATTGAATGGAACAATTAAATTTTTTATAGCGATAAACTGTATACAACAACTTTACAGTCTACAGCTGGATTAATCATTTGGTCGATCATATATTTGATTGTTTCAACCAAAGATTGTTTTCCGTGTATAATAATAATAATAATAATCAGCGAGGGGGACTAGATACTGGCACAGCGCTCAGGCCAACTAATGTGACTCATTGCTCTAACAACTGTACGAAGTAAAGTTGTTCCATACAGACCAGTTGTACTGAAAAAATAATAATTGTTCCAAATGAACCGAATACGGAATGATTTTGAATAAATTTGTATGTCGATAAAATTAGCTCAAAATTGGTCCATAAAGGAAAGTTGTTCTAGCTGCTTCAATGATGGACCACTTGTGTTACAAAGAAATCGCTCCATAATCGACTCATGCCATAAAGAAATCGCTCCATAATCGACTCATGCCATAAAGAAATCGCTCCATAATCGACTCATGCCATAAAGAAATCGCTCCATAATCGACTCATGACTCTGGACCGATTTTGAATCAGTGTTATCGACATTACAAAAGTGATTAAATATTGTTCCACATTCGGTCAACTGGAACAATTATTTCTCTTTCCAGAAACGGTGGTCTGTATATGAAGAGTTCATTTCCAAAACGCGATATATCCATTTTTTAGAGTTTGAAAAAAACAGCATTTTATGTATTGGAAAAAATTGAAAAACTGAGTAGCTAAAAAGTAATGGAAGAAATAACATTTTGCTAAAAAATCGATTATAGCAACCACCATTTGGTGACTGATAACTCGAATTTTGCTGATTTGGCGTTTCTCGCGTTTTGGAACTAAACTCTTTATATATATGGAGCAACTTTACATTGTATTATTATTATTATTATTACTAGCATCATCGGGGTCCGAACCGTCAACCTCAGTTTTTTAACTTCCCTTACAGGAAAACGGTGTTACCCACTGCGCTACGGACGCTAGCTTCACCGCGTATGAATTTGACATATTATATATAATTCTTATACTCTTATATTATATATAGAGTTCTTATACAATGATTAGAATACAGGGTGTACAGAAATTATCTTTACAAATTCAATTGAAATTTAATTGAATCTCTAAAGATAATATATGGATACCCTGTATATTGTATGGAGTTTTTATACTAAATTTCTACACTATTATATAGCGTTCTCATACTACGCTTATTCTCTCTCTCTCTCTCTTTCTCTCTCTCTCTGTATATATATATATATATATATATATATATATATATATATATATATATTCTGGGTAGTTTAGTGGTTAAGACGCTGGTCGCTGGTCGGGAGGTCGTGAGATCGAGTCCAGGCGAGGACTGTGTAATTTCTGACTGCCCGTGGTGGGGCGTGGTTCGGATTCCACGTTAAACTGTAGGTCTAAGGTGGAGTGACAAGCTTGACCTTCGTCAGAATGAACAATTCAGGCGGAAGCAAAACAAAGGTTAACAAAGGTGTGTGTATAAGCAAAGAACCACAGGGAAAAGGAAACACGAAGTTCGAGCGCTTTGGTGATATATTCACATCTTGTCCCTGAAGATGTGAATATATCACGAAAGTGCTCGGACTTCGTGTTTCCTTTTTCTTTTCCCTGTGGTTCTTTGCTTATTGAAAAAGATCACGTGTTGCTTTGTGATTTCTTTGCACAAAGGTATATATATATATATATATACTAGTGATGTAGCGATTGTCATTTTTTCACATCCGCGGATGAGGATGTTTGATTTCAACATCCGTGGATGCGGATGTCTACATTTTCGTTATTTTTTAGGATATATTCGAGATTTGTTGTGTTTAACGTATATAATAAGTTATTATATAGAGAGAGCTGTAGCTATAATGTAGTATAATTGATTAATTGTACAATAATTGCTGTACTTTTCTCTGAACATATAAAATAATATCAAGCATCTAACTAATATAGAAATCAATTAGTGAATTCGTCTGCAAATAAATTCGTTATATTTTGTTGAGTTTCAGCCACAATTAGAAACCATAATTGTGTTACCAGGATGCGGGACGTGAACCCAACTCAAATGCACCCCACCGACCTCTTTCCCCAACCTCCACCCTTATAGAAAGAGATCTTTAATTAGCTTGATAACTATTTATATTAAGTTTAAAGTTTTATTAGGCATATTTATAAATGAGTAATTAAAATAAAGTAAACTAAGATGTTCATCGTTTAATGTTCAAACTTAATTATAGGAAGGTTATGCTTAAGGAACATTAATTTTTCTGCCTTTTCTGCTGCCAGTCTGTTTCTCTTTTCATCATATATTAATCCAGCACTGCTAAATAATCTCTCGCTTGGTACGTTTGTTGGAGGACAGGCTAAATGTTTCCTTGCAAGTTTACTCAAGTATGGATAGATATTCTGCGTATTTTTCCACCAACTAATAGGATTGTCACATGCAGCCAGGCATTTTTCTTGGTGATAGCTCTCGATCATTTTTACTACATCTTTTGACATCGCGTAGGTCTCGTCATTGCTGCTTGACTCAAGAAACTGAGAGACAGATTCTGTGATAGATTTGCTTGTTGAAGGTGTTGGTTCTGTCACTGAAACTTTTATTCTTTTGGTGGGTGGCGAAGCGACAGATTCAAGAGATTGAAGCTCTTCAACTGCTTTGCCAAGTGATGATTTAACTCGTTCTAATGTACTAGGTGAAAATAACTTAGCTTTGTAACGTGGATCTAAGTAGGTTGCAAGAGAGTAACTTCATACAAGAACAGCCTCTCGTCTTGTCGCTTGCATCACTTTTGCGCACAATGAACTAGTTCTATTAATATAGTAGAATTTGATAATTTCCGCTTATTAATGACATTTTATCTCAACGGTCCACATCCGCACGACATCCGCAGTCCAAAGTGCGGATGCGGATGCGAGAAAATGTGCGGATGTTCCGCGGATGCGGATGCGGATGTGACCTACATCACTAATATATACACGGGGTGGGTAAAAAAAGTAAGGGGACTAGAGCTCTCAAATTTCATAGATGCTTACCTTAGCATGTTGTTCGTCTTAATTGAGAAGTTGCTCGATTGTCCCCCTTCCTGTTCAACGCAGGCCTCCGAACGTGGACGCCACTGATCAATACCCCTGTTTACATATCGTTGAGACACCTTCTCCCAGCCGAGCAGAATTCTTTCGTGTAGTTCATCTATGTGTGTTATATTGGTACTGGTCAGGGATGTAAACTTTGGACTTCAGGGATTCTCTAACACCATAATCTAGTGGTGAAAGATCGGGGCTACTAGCCGGCCACATATTGGGTTCGATAAAATCCGGTGTTTCGTTCTCGAGGAATGTGACAGTTTGGCGTGCTCTGTGAGCAGGGGCTCCATCTTGTTGGAAAGTACAGGGTGTCCCAAAAAAAACTATATACTCTTTATATCATCATATATTTTATAATTTAAAAAAACCCAAACAATATATTGTTATAGCAATTGCCAATGAAAGGCAAATTAGTAATCTAAGTGATCAAAATGTTATAGCGAGTTGTTTGCATATAAAATTTAATTAACTACGCCAAGTGCTCAAAATGTTCTCCGGCGGCATGAATGCACTTTTGAATGCGTCGACTAAGCCTGGCCTTGTTTTATCAAAGGCCTTGTAATGGCGAAGCCTATGGACCGAACGTAGTCTAGTCACTCACTAGCTTGCTTCGGACTTAGCCTACGCACTCATTCCACGATACAAACTCTACAGCATTCAACTTTATTCAGTTCAGCAAAAGAACCCATGTTGCGTAAACGTTTGACACTGGAGCAACGAAAAAGTGTTCTGAAATGGTATTGGAAATTTGAGAATGTGTCCGAAGTCCAGCGACAATGGATCCGGGAATTTGGTACAAAGCCACCAACACGTCTCGCCATTACAAGCATCCGTGACAAGTTTGAGGCAGAGGGATCTGCTCAAGATATGCACAAGCGAAGATCTGGACGACACAAATCAAGTGCGAGTGATGAAAACTCCGTTTTAGTGTTGCAAAAATTTAATCGATCACCACAGAAATCAGTTTGGCAATGCGCCCGTGAGACCGGAATCAGCAAATCAGGTGTTCACCGGATTTTAAAGTCGGCAAAATGGAAAAGCTACATTCCAAGTCTGTTACACGCCATGACTGAAGATGACCCTGATCGCAGACTCGAATTTTGTGAATGGTTTCAGTCAATGGAAGCCGAAGACGTACAGTTTGCCAACAAAATCGTGTGGTCTGATGAAGCTATCTTCAAGCTGAATGGCACAGTAAATCGCCACAACTGCAGGTACTGGTCACTTGATAATCCACACGTTTATGTGGATAAACATGTTAATTTACCAGGATTAACAGCATGGTGTGGTTTATCATCCAGGGGTTTGGTTGGACCATTTTTCTTTAATGGGACAGTTACCGGTGTCGCATATCTCGACATGCTGCGGACAGAAATTATACCTGCAGTTCGGAAGTTGTTTGGAAACGACGACTTTTACTTTCAACAAGATGGAGCCCCCCCCTCATTATCATTGTGATGTCAGAAGGTACCTCGATGAAACGTTGCCTAACCGTTGGATAGGACGAAGAGGAAGCGTTGAGTATCCTCCACGTTCACCGGACTTGACTCCACTTGATTTTTACTTGTGGGGCTACCTGAAGGATGCAGTTTATGGTACAAGACCTGCAACACTCGAACACCTTAAGGATGCAATTAGAAAAAAGTGCGGGACCATCACAGCATCCACATTAGTCCATGCCTGCGAATCAGTTAGTCGACGCATTCAAAAGTGCATTCATGCCGCCGGAGAACATTTTGAGCACTTGGCATAGTTAATTAAATTTTATATGCAAACAACTCGCTATAACATATTGATCACTTAGATTACTAATTTACCTTTCATTGGCAATTGCTATAACAATATATTGTTTGGTTTTTTTTTAATTATAAAATATATGATGCTATAAAGAGTATATAGTTTTTTTTGGGACACCCTGTATATCTTTCACTCACTGATATTCGACGAATTAGAGTCGCGGGACAGGTACTAAGAACGTTCAAAAGGATGGACAAGACAGTAATGATTCCCCTGCTGAGAACACTCATCATACCAAAACTCGAATACTGCTCAGTTTTGACGTCCCCATATAAAAAGGAAGAAATTAATAAACTAGAAGAAACGCAGAGACATTTCACAGCCAAGATTGAGGGATGCAAAGCACTCAACTACTGGGAAAGACTACGTAAACTAAATCTGTACTCCCTGGAAAGAAGAAGAGAGAGGTACATCATAATCTACATATGGAAAATAATTGAAAAACTGGTACCAAACCTCAAACTAAACCCAATTACCATCCAAACAACGCTGGAGAAGAGGAAAGGCAGAATGTGTAGTGTTCTCAAATTACAGGCCAGACAAGGGACCTCTTCAACACTGAAGGAAAATAGCTTGGTTGTCAGGGGCCAAGACTTTTTAACTAGCTTCCAAAGGATCCCAGAAACGTTACAGGGATCAAAGTTGAAATCTTCAAGAGAAGACTAGATGCCTGACTCGGGGCGTTACCAAAAGAGCCGGGTGTACCTGGCTATGTTTGGTGGACAGCGCAAGAGAGCAACTCGCTCCTCCACCAAGCCAGGACTAGAGGCAGGGCCACCAGTTTGACCTTCGTGTGAAAAGAGACCGATGCACGGAACCCAAACAAGGTTAAGAGGTATATATATATATATATATGTGATGTAGGTCACATCCGCATCCGCATCCGCGGAACATCCGCACATTTTCTCGCATCCGCATCCGCACCCGCATCCGCACTTTGGACTGTGGATGTCGTGCGGATGTGGACCGTTGAGATAAAATGTCATTAATAAGCGGAAATTATCAAATTCTACTATATTAATAGAACTAGTTCATTGTGCGCAAAAGTGATGCAAGCGACAAGACGAGAGGCTGTTCTTGTATGAAGTTACTCTCTTGCAACCTACTTAGATCCACGTTACAAAGCTAAGTTATTTTCACCTAGTACATTAGAACGAGTTAAATCATCACTTGGCAAAGCAGTTGAAGAGCTTCAATCTCTTGAATCTGTCGCTTCGCCACCCACCAAAAGAATAAAAGTTTCAGTGACAGAACCAACACCTTCAACAAGCAAATCTATCACAGAATCTGTCTCTCAGTTTCTTGAGTCAAGCAGCAATGACGAGACCTACGCGATGTCAAAAGATGTAGTAAAAATGATCGAGAGCTATCACCAAGAAAAATGCCTGGCTGCATGTGACAATCCTATTAGTTGGTGGAAAAATACGCAGAATATCTATCCATACTTGAGTAAACTTGCAAGGAAACATTTAGCCTGTCCTCCAACAAACGTACCAAGCGAGAGATTATTTAGCAGTGCTGGATTAATATATGATGAAAAGAGAAACAGACTGGCAGCAGAAAAGGCAGAAAAATTAATGTTCCTTAAGCATAACCTTCCTATAATTAAGTTTGAACATTAAACGATGAACATCTTAGTTTACTTTATTTTAATTACTCATTTATAAATATGCCTAATAAAACTTTAAACTTAATATAAATAGTTATCAAGCTAATTAAAGATCTCTTTCTATAAGGGTGGAGGTTGGGGAAAGAGGTCGGTGGGGTGCATTTGAGTTGGGTTCACGTCCCGCATCCTGGTAACACAATTATGGTTTCTAATTGTGGCTGAAACTCAACAAAATATAACGAATTTATTTGCAGACGAATTCACTAATTGATTTCTATATTAGTTAGATGCTTGATATTATTTTATATGTTCAGAGAAAAGTACAGCAATTATTGTACAATTAATCAATTATACTACATTATAGCTACAGCTCTCTCTATATAATAACTTATTATATACGTTAAACACAACAAATCTCGAATATATCCTAAAAATAACGAAAATGTAGACATCCGCATCCGCGGATGTTGAAATCAAACATCCTCATCCGCGGATGTGAAAAAAATGACATCCGCTACATCACTAATATATATATATATATATATATAATACACACAGACAGTGCATGGAACAAGGAACTCTTCTGGGATAATTAAATCCACTATAGTCCGAATAAGTAATGGTAAATGACAAATACCATAGTTTTTCTTTTTCATGATGTTAGCCCGACGTGGGCAACGGGTCACTCGCAAAGAGGTCCCATAAATATAGCTTGCCTCAACAGCTATCTGCAAAGCGGACAGGATCCAGCTTTGGGACATGGATCTAGGGTTTAAAGCAGCCTAGCCCTGCTACATTTAGAACCTCAATATAAGCAAAAGACTCGCTGCCTTCACGTCAGATTGAATACATCAAAGAAAAAGGGTAACTCAGGGGACCATTCTGAGTTCATTCCCATCTTGAAACGGACATGTTATGTGCCTTGAAAAGTGGACGCTCAATTCTACCAGTTGAGGTTTAAGTTTTGGTTTTTGGCTAAAAATATAATAGTTACCCTTTTTCTTTGATGTATTCAATCTGACGTGAAGGCAGCGAGTCTCTTGCTTATATTGAGGTTCTAAATGTAGCAGGGCTAGGCTGCTTTAAACCCTAGATCCATGTCCCAAAGCTGGATCCTGTCTGTTTTGCAGATAGCTGGTGAGGGAAGCTATATTTATGGGACCTCTTTGCGAGTGACCCGTTGCCCACGTCAGGCTAGCATCATGAAAAAGAAAAACTATGGTATTTGTCATTTACCATTACTTATTCGGACTATAGTGGATTTAATTATCCCAGAAGAGTTCCTTGTTCCATGCACTGTCTGTGTGTATCATAAAAAACTCAGGGAACCATTCTGAGTTCATTCCCATATATATATATATATATATATATAAATTTTTATACTATATTTACAATATAGGTCTTAAATTATGCTTTACTGTATTATACAGATTTCTTATAATTCTTAAATTATGCGCCTAGGTGGTGCAGAGGTTAGCATCGCTGACTACGGATCCACCGGCTCCGGATTTGATTTCCGGCGATTGCAGGCGGGGCTCAGCTCACCCAGCTGTTCATCTTTCCTTTCAACCTTTCAGGTGGTCCGTGCGATGATCTCGCATTTCACGAAGGTCAGGCTTGTTGCCTTTCCATGGTTGGTAGATAAATGGGTACCCTAAGTAGCCTAGTGGTTAGGACGCTGGGCTGCTGATCGGGAGGTCGTGAGATCGAGTTCACACGAGGGCTTTGTAATTTCTGACCACCCGTGGTGGGTCTGGTTCGGGTTCCGCGTTAAGCTGTAGGTCTAAGGTCAGGCAACAAGCTTGACTTTCATTAG
>JAJOZX010001448.1:415000-445000 GCA_023014485.1 Bathynomus jamesi | reverse complement strand
AAGTGACGTAAAACCATTGGTTAACTATGAGAACTGTAACATAAAACACCACGACAGCAAAAATAAAGGAGGAAGAGTTATGGAGATCTTTTGAGTTAAAAAAACAGTTTTTAATAGATCTGTCTATCTGTCTGTCTGCCTGCCTGCCTGTCTGTCTGTCTGTCAAACTATTTATCACTCTATACTCTTTCTCTATGTTTATCCTATTTATATAATTATACATATGTATTTTTTATGTTTCCTTATCGTCTATTACGTACACAACATACATACACGTATACAGTATGTATATATATATATATATATATAATATTATATATGTATATATATATATATATATATATATATACACACACACACACACACACAATATGTATGTATAATAATTATTATTTTGTTTTATACCCCCTTGAAACCGGAGTGGCTTTCCTAAGTTTTAAACCTAAGTTATTAGGTCATTCTGTGAAATTAACAAGCGCTCTTCCTGTGTCGGTTTTAAAGACGTGTTCCCCAGAGTATATTGTAAGAGCAACATTTTATACATTATCGTGTTTGCTTTACGGATTCTTCGCTCCAACTTGTCGTTAATGAGGAATTTCTTTCATTTTATAGACTATCCTTTGCTAAACTATTTATATATACATACATATATACACTATCTATCTATCTATCTATCTATCTATATGTATAAATGAAATGAATACTGTATCTATGCGTAGCTATTTTATTGTGTGTGTGTGTATTTATGTGAAGTTTGACGTGTGTGTGTGTGTGTGTGTGTGTGTGTGTGTGTGTGTGTGTGTGTGTTACCGGTGTATCAGATTGTTATGGGCGGGACTATACTACAATATATTGTCCCTTTTATATATACTTATATGAGAGTGCCAGTTTCGGTATGCTTTCTAATTTAAGGTGCCTGTTTTAAAACCACCTGTTAAAGTAACGTAATCCGAGTTTTTTTTTGTTTTTAAATATTTTAACATGTTTTGTAATTGGTTTGAAGTAAATTATGGTTTTATGTAGAACCAGACCTTTAATTAACTTGAGAGAGAGAGAGAGAGAGAGAGAGAGAGAGAGAGAGAGAGAGAGAGAGAGAGAGAGAGAGAGAGAGAGAGAGAGAGAGAGAGAGAGAGAGAGAGAGAGAGAGAGTTTCGATAAATTACGCATATAATTATATAGAATAACTTTATTGCCATTATAATAATTGTTAACATGTTAAATTATGTAAAATGATGATGGAGGTGGTCTCACACAGCGGCGAAAGTCCCCACCATACAGAAATTGTGTAGTTTTGAGACGCTTCGCTATTCTTCTTTAACACTGAAGGAATTTACATTTTCAGTAAAACTGTATATCCCATATATATATATATATATATATCGGGTCGGCAAAAAAAAAGGGAGACCTTTTAAATCCTTCATATCTCGGCAAATACGATACATAGAACCATGAAATTTTAGTACGTTAGTAGTAGGTAATTTTATGGTTTGTATGCCATCTTTTATCATTTTAGCTGAGAAATTGGATTTATGGCGAATATTCCAGAAAAATCTTGCTAATCATAGGTTCAAGTTGATAATTAAAGCGATTTTAATTAACGTAAGCCAACTGCAGGAGGTTTGGACAAGCTTCTCAAGGAAATCGATAAAACAGGAGATATCAAAAGAATACTAGGTAGCGGTATTAAATTTGGCCACCAAACAGTCCTGATTTAAATTCTGTCAATTACGGCCTTTGGGAAAATTTGTCACGGAGAATTTATCGGGTCAAAGTAAGAAATGTCGCTCATTTACGACAGCTTCTTCTGGAAAAATGGGATGAGGTACCACAAGAACAAATCAATAAAGCCATAGATAAGTTCCGTGCTAGACTGAAAAAGGTTGTAGAAGTTCGTGGTAAACATATCGAGCAGTTATTTTAACATGAAGGTAGCACCATATGTGAGTACTTTGTAACTTTTTATCTGCACATACAATACAGTAGTAGGTAGTGTAAATGGAGAATTTCCAGTGGCATAAAGAAATGTTCAATAAATCTGTAATTTTCATTAGTTTTCTTTGAAATCCGCTCACCGTATAGGAAATTTACTTAGTTGTGGGGTGTGAAAAACATATTGAAATCTGACCAAAACTTTGGATTTTACAGCCAAAGTTCGAGGTCTCCCTTTTTTTGCCGACCCGACCCGATATATATATATATATGCTGTAAACCCACAAGGAAAAAGAAAAATTATTCCAAGTCCCTTCGTGTATTCAGAAGTACACCTCGTCAGGGAATGTGGGTTTACATCATTCATTCATTTCATGCGTTTACTTGTGAAATTGTGAAATATATATATATATATATATCCTGGTTTTGTTAAGCCGAAAATATGCAATTTGCTAATTGTGTCAACATCCTGTCATAAGAATTCAAGTTTCAAGTTAACTTCGGTGTTTTAACTCTTTCAAGGCTTTTTAACCTATTTTAAATGTTAGAAATGTTAAAAAAGTGTTATTTAATATGCATGGAGCTATGCTAATTAACCAGACCTTAACCTAGCCTATGCTTAAACTACCTTAACAACTTACTTAGGTGACCTAAACCAATTTAACTAATCCTATCTTAAAAACTTAACTTAATTTAACTTAACGAATGAATTGGTTTTGAAAAAGTTTTTATCTCGTTTTAAGCTAATTTCTAATCTAATTTATATACTAAGTTATAATAACCTTACCTAACCGGGACTAACCTACCGAATTAGGAAAAAGAAATGGTTGAAAATCGGGCATGTCTGTTTTGTCTGTTAAATATAGATTTTATTATTATTATTATTATTATTATTATTGTTATTAGCAAAATTATATATACAGGGTGAGCGAAAAGTCCCTGTGCACCTTCACACTTCCAACACAGCGTAGGTACACATTCACTACACGTCTTGCAGGTGCACAGAGACTTTTCGCTCACCCTGTATATATACAGTATACTAGAACGCACGCTGCGCTTTGTGCAGCAGAAAAATCCCACCGAAACAACCTACAGGGGGACTGGGAGGGGCGTGTGTGTTACTAAAACCTTCCCTGGTTTTTCCCTTAATGTATATACTAAATTTGGTGCAGATTACCCAAGCCGTTTAGGGGTGTATAAACGAACATTGAACAGACAGACAGACAGACATCATCATTATCATCATCATTATCATCCCATATATATACACACTGTATATACTGTGTGTGTCCCCGCCAGGGGGTTCTAAGCTCGTGCTCTTGAGTGCTCTTTGTGCTCGTTTGTACGTGCTTGTTCCTGGAGGTTTCACGTGCGCCCTCCCGGCCCTAGCACCCAAGGATGATGGGGCTCGACCCTGCAGTCCTTGTCATCCTTTGGTCTTTTTCCACTTCGACTGTCCCCTCCACCCTTTCTTTTTCCTCTGTCTTTCCTCTCACTTTTTCTTTGTTTTTCCGCCGAGATATGCCCTTTTAAATAGAGGCGAATCGGTTCCTCCCGAACTTAAAAAAAAAAATAAAAAATACTGTGTGTGTGTGTATATATATATAAGGGAAACTCTTGTTTAGAATACAATTACAATAATTCAATTTTTTCCTTTTAAACACTATTAAATTTACAATTGAAATTTAGTATTTAACTTATTACCATTTTAACATTTATTATCATTATTAATATATATATATATATATATATATATATATATATATATATATATATATATAATGATTCTGATTTCAATCCCATATATATATATATATATATATATAATTTAGCTCCGCGTAATATGATAACAACTACATACGTATATAAACAAATATATTATCATCATAATTATAATATTAAACTATTTATAATTATAATATTTAATTATAGCATCATTTATGGTTCTTCTGTTCAAAAAAATACCCCTAAAGTTATAAATAAAACTACTAAAACATGCCCCCAATCGTAGTTTTGATTTTATACCCACATACCCACAATTGGCCCCTTTGCAACACCCATCCATGATCGGAAGCCTCACATGAAATGAGACTCTGGGAAAATATATATATATATATATATATAATTTGATCTAGTGACGCATCTTCTGTCAATTAGTGTATAATACCTCCTGTATTGAAGCCCGAAAGCATATATGTATAAATATGCACAACCTAAATGTGGTATATTTCGCATATATATAGATGCTATACCGTTCAAGACTATATAAATATGCCCATATAGTGTATATATAATATTTTAGTACCCGTACATCGAATGGCATAAGTGGCACTATCGTATAGGAGTATGTTATGTATATATATGTGTATATATATATATATATATATGTGTGTGTGTTTTTCAATGTTTGTGTCAATGTGTGTACGCATGCGTCATGTACGATTGGAGTGTGATACAGTTGCAGGGTGCCAACTTGTTTCTAAGCCCAACTCACTTATAGAGTTCACATGAGCTCTTTTTGCACAGTTTGCCAACTGTACAAGTTTTACTTTACAATTGTATATTCTTAAATATTTATTGTATATAGTTCAACGCTAGTGTATATATATAATATATATATATATATATATAATATATATATATATCGTCACACCCTCGCATTGTGCAATGGTGCAATTCACGTAGAAATGATTCATTGCTAATGCATTTTAAGGATTCTTCTCTCTCTCTCTCTCTCTCTCTCTCCTCTCTCTCTCTCTCTCTCTCTCCTTGGAGTAAAATTGGGATCGTAGGGACGGGAAAAATGTCCCATTTGAAATTATGTTTATTGTAGTAGTAATAAAAAGAGAGATTTGATAGTTACGCTAATTATAAATGTGATAGTTGTTAGTAAAAACTAGGGCATATATATATATATATATATATATATATATATATATATATATATATATATATATATAATATATATATATATATATATATATATATATATATGTTTCACTATTTTTCTGTACAATTTAGATATCTGATATGGCATTAATATATTCATAGTATTTTAATGTGAATATGCCGTTGGAAGCATGGAAGCTCTTTAGGCAAAATTAATGGGATTTACTTTATTTATTACATAAGAGAAAATAGCAAATAATAATAATAATAATAATAATAATAAATGTAATCTCAATGCAATTAACTAATGTTGTTATGTAATATAATAAATGTGGGTGGACAAAAGAATAATGCAGGATAAGGACTGCGTTTTGAGGAAAAGTCTTCTTTAGTTTAAATAATATGAGCAGAAATCTCGATATTTTGGATTTGATACGTTATACATGACTTCTGAAATGTAATTTTTCATTGAAATTAATGCCAAGCGCTTAAACTTCATTCATCCTTTCAAGAATAATATTCTCAATTTTTATTTAATAGTTTGTATTAAATATGTTTTTTGAGGTAATAATTATATAAAATGACTTCGTCAAGTTCAGTAAAAGCTTACGTGAATTAAGAAGAGTAACGGACCAAGAATAGATCCTTGTGGGACCCCATTAGTTAGCTACGCCTTGTCGAATAAATTATCCTTTAATCGGATGTATTGATGACGATTTGAAGGATACGATTTGAACCAGTCGACAATATTTCCTCTTATTTCGTAATATGCGAAGTTTAGTGAATAAGATTTCATGCAAAAGTGCATCACATGCTTATGACAAAGTCAAAGAAGACCAAGGCAGTGTGTTTTTTGCTGTTTTTTTTATGTAGAAAGGCGGAGCCAAGGGCGAGCGCCCGCAAAAATGCCCTCCTCCATAGAAGAAGAAAGACGAAATCAAGGTCTCCAAAGATCAACGATGCCATTTATATATATATATATATATATATTATATATACACATTTTTTGTTAAAGTTTATGTAATGTAGAAGATGCAAGTATGTCTAGTGAGGAATAGAGAGAGAAGTGTGTGTTTGAGAGCATGCTGCACTGCTGACAGGGTAGATGAGACACGGAAAAAGATCAACTATGGAGGACGGTGACAGGAGAAACAAGAGTTCCAGTACTCCCTGTCTCTTACTTAACGTCCTCTCTCCCTCCCGAGTACTTCCCTGGTCGATTGGTGTCTACAATCTCCACCTCTAGGGTTAGGTTCTGATCAGGGTGGCGTAGTATCGCGATACATTTTATGTATCTTGTATCGTACCGTGATACATTTTTATTATATGTATCATATCGAAAGCTACGATACAAACAAGTGTCAGTAACGCGATACTTTATCATAGACTCAGTCAGTGATCCTTCCCCAGAATGTCTGATAAATTGTTTGAGAAGTCACTGTTTGTAAATTCAGTTGTTTCATAATATATATATATATATATATATATATATATATATATATATATATATAATATATATATATCGAATCGTATCGTGATACATATATGATTCATATATCTAGTATAGTAACGCGATACATTTTTGCCAATGTACCGAGTAATCGTATCGCGTACTTTTTTTTGGCCCCGATACACCACCCTGTTTCTGATACACATTTTCTGATAACATGTTTATGACATCTTCCTTCGTATGCCCACCTCTAAACTCAAATTATATTTCAATCAAAATAGAGTATTTGATAAAAATTTAATACCACACACACACACACACACACACACACACACACACACCGCACAAATTATTATGGATTCATTTCGCTATCCAATTAGTCATAATTACTTGGTGCTAAAAAGAAATTAATCCAATTAAAGTAATTAATTTAATAGGCAATTTTAACCCATTTTATACATAATTTAAATATTCATATGATCATTGTACGAGTATTTAAATAATAATAATGATAATTATTATTATAATAATAATAATAATAATAATAATAATATTTTTTTCATTTTGTGTTTACAGAACCACTGTAAAAAATGAAAAATGAACGCAAGGAAATTCAACCACAAGGAAAAATAATATTACTGAATGGACTTCAGAAAGGTAAATAATTTCTTATAAATAGTGCAGTAACTGTACTAAGGTATAGTGAGAAAATGTACCAGTAAAAAGTGTTCACTAGCATTTTGAATAAAAATTAAATGATCTTTACACAAACACACACATACAGAGAGAGAGAGAGAGAGAGATGAGAGAGAGATTGTTTACTGTCTCTTTTTCGAACAAATGTGGATTGATCATTTGTTACCGATCCATCAGCAGCATCCCTCTTCATCTGTGAAATTTGATGAAGTAGAGAGTTACTCTCTTCTCTCATCCTGCCCTCCTCGTATAACTTACCACACACCGCTTGTCAGAGACTTGATTCATAAAGGAATTTATGAAAGCCTTTTTTTTTTTTTTGTTTAAATGTTAAGTGGAGCTTTTAAACTGAAATTCCACAACTCTTTCGGTACAAATACTGAATAATTCCGAACCTTGAATTCTGATATGTATTTTTTCCTTATTGTCTTTATGAACGCATTTCACTTCTACACTTTGTAATAGTACTTCAAAACATTTTTCGTTAGAACATCCGCATTTCTACGTCTACTTTCAAGCATATATACATACATATATGCATATAACTGCAATGACCGCGCAGTATATAAATGAATAGAAACGACATAAGTGTTAAGGAACGTTTCTGCACACGAGGAGGAGAGATAACGAATAAATGAAAAATGAGGGTAGTCAAAGAAGAGAACGAGAAAGAACGGCTCACATCCTAAACAGAAGTAATAACAGTGGCCATGAGTACATTTTTTAGAGGAAATGATAATGATGAAAGTACAACTGTCCCTTCTAATGAGAAAAGACAGAACTTCACAGAAGGCCTGTATACTGATTATGCAGACTGTAAATTACAGTACTTGCAAAATTTAGCTCTGGAAACCAGCATAGATATCGGTTGTGGAATCCTGGTCACGGTAACAATATACCTAACGGAAACACACTTACATAAATGTGTGAAAAAGGCTGTGAAAATGCATTGAGGATACTGAAAGAGCAATACTGGACTGCAACATATAGAGAGTAGATAGTATTGCTAGACGAGGAGGAGGGTGTTGCATCTACGTGAAAAACGCGTACGTACGTAAGGTGAAGATAAGCAAATCAAACAGCATAGTCGAAATCATTATTTTAGAAGTAAAAAAGAACGGAATCTAACCATTATGAACGTCTACACACCACCAAACACCACCAACACCACAAAAAGTTAATTCCAATTCACTACAAATGAAATGGAAAAAAATTACTTGAAATTCCATTACCAAATATTTTAATTTGTGGGAATTTAATTTTCCATTCATAACAAAAATGACGAAGTCATATATGTTGAGAAGTTTCATGGTAACAATGCAAAAGATGATAGAACCCAGGCAATAATGCTATCAGATATTATGGAACCATATGCATTTAACCAGGAAATCTGTGAAGCTATTAGAAAAGAGAACGTTTGGGATTTAATTTTGACAAATAATAATGGGATAATAATAAATGAAAAGGTAACGCACGCAAATTTCTCCGACCATAACCTAATCGATATGCAATTAAAATTAGCAGCCAGAGGTCCAAAAATGCACCCCAGAGTTTCAAAAGGAATATTTGAAGGTTTACTCACTTCCCACGTTATAAAGTGCTTTGAACGTATAATTAGAGACAAAACTACTCACTACCTACAAGAAAAGAATTTATACAATCCAGACCAACATGGCTTCAGGGCTGGAAGGTCATGCCTATCGCACCTATTAGATCAGTGATGTAGGACTTGAGACCTTTTTTCTTGTCTCGGTCTCGGGTGCTTAGGTCTCGGTCTCGGTCTCGTGTGCTTAGGTCTCGGTCTCGTTCTCGGCCATGGAGGTCTCGACTACATCACTGTATTAGACCACCAGGAGAAGATATTGGAAACATTGCGTCGAGGACAAAACATAGATGTAATATATAATAACTTTGCTAAAGCCTTCGATAAACCATGGAATTATAGTACACAAACTTAAGAATACAGGAATTAATGGAAAGTTGAGAAGATAGATATTTAATGTTCCGACTCAAAGAACACAAAGAGAAGTAGTAAATGGCGTTAAATCTGAAGTTTCAAAAGTCATGAGTTCTGTCCTACAAGGTATAGTACTAGCTTCCTTGCTGTTCATAATAATGATTTCAGACACTGATGCAGATATTAATGACAGTATCGTATCATGTTTCGCGGATGACATAAAGATATGCAAGGAAATATCGAACGAAGGTGACGTAGAAAAATTACAAAATGACATTAAAACGTTATTCAAGTGGGCAGAAGAGAACAATATGAAATTCAACGAAGAAGAAATCCAACTTATAAGATATGGTAACAACAAGGTGCTACAGAATAAATGATACAAAACTCTGCATACCAAACAGATAACACCAAACTCACAAGTTAGGGATCTTGAAGTAATAATGTCGTCGGATGCAGAATTCAGAGATCACTGTAATATTAACATTACAACAGTTAGAAAAATAATGAGAATTATCTGGAGGGGCTTCCACGGCAGAAAAGCAAATATCATGCTAAAATTATGGAGGAGTCAAATCCTACCAATAATTGAATATTGCTCATTATTCACATGGGCATATAGAAAACGAGACATTGCAAACATAAAAGCCATACAAAGGACTTTTAGGTCTATGATAGAGGAAACGTCTCGACTACAGTCCCTGGAATTCTACTCTCTGGAAAAGAAGACGCGAGCGGTATACAATGATATACAAAAATATATATTGTTCGTTCTTTCTTTTCAATTTAATGGCTGATATTGAAACTACTGCTACAGCAGTGTCTCCTGCCCCAAAGAAAAAAAGTAGTAAAGCAAGTAAGAAAAGTACTGTTGCTGCTACGAAGCCATCTCACCCTAAAACTTACGACATGGTTATAGCTACAGTTAATGATTTGAAAGAACGTAAAGGCTCGTCATTTCAAGCCATCAAGAAGCATATATCGACGCATTACAAAGCGGATGCCGACAAAATTGCCATTTTCATATGCCGGGCGCTGAAGAAGGCTGTAGCAGAGGAAGTTTTAGTTCACACTAAAGGAACCGACTTTAGTGGATCCTTCAAACTGGCACCTGCGGCAGCCAAGCAGGAAATACCATCAACTAACAAAAAGACCACACCTCAAAAAAAAAAAAAAAAAGAGATATGAAAAATACTCGAGTGTTTTGTCCCTAACCTTAGGAACGAAATAGAAACACGCTAGAATGAGAGAAGAGGCAGAGTTTTTACTGTTACAGCTGCGTCGGGGCAGGGTGCCACGAAAATGAGGATGGAAAATACTCTCGGAATAGGAGACTCAAAATTTTTTAATGTCCTACCCAAAGAACTGAGGAACCTCCAACACATCAACCTGAATAATTTCAAGAACCAGCTGAACAGGTTCCTATGCAAAGTCTCTGACCAGTTATGCGTTGCTGGCTACGAGGGCAGGAGGAGATCGGGAAGCAATTCCCTCCTCCACCAAATCCTGTAAATGAGGCGAGATGCTGCAAAGGGATCTAGTAAGTCGATCCTGAACCGTCGTTCGAAACCTTCTAAACGTATCTAAAGGTATCCGTACAACAAATGCTGAAAGTGACCACCCTCTTCTTGGATGAACATATCCACACGCATGCGCATATTCGCAAAAGCACGCTACAGAATAGCTGGGGTGATGTTGTCAATGAAAGCGGTTATGTTCCGCTTCAAGGCATTCACATCTCTAAAACTGTTGACATACGCTTGTTCTTTGATGTATCCAAAAGATATAATCCGGTAGATTCGAGTCTGGGGATTGGGTCGGCCAAAGTCCCTTGCTCATTCTCTCGCCGAAGGAGTTATGTATGAATTCCAACACTTCTGGAATGTATGAGCTGGTGCTCCACCTTGCAGGAACCACGCATCACGTTCTTCAGCGTGTAACATTGCAATGACCTGTTCAGTGATGTCTTTGTATCGTTCAGCAATTACAGTTTCTGTGTAAGAGAGTGGTCCAACCATCCTCCGCCGCGAGAGTGCACACTACACTCCGATCTTCTGACTATGGAGGGGTTGCTGACGTGGACTCTTTGTAGCTCAGATCCTTGTATTCTGGTAGCTCCAGGATTCATTAGAGAAGAAAGTTTTAAGATCCCCGGATGAGAGCGAACAAAGTGCTTAAACCAGTGACAGTACTGCAACCTCTTTTCCTTGTCTGTCCCTGCGACTTGGACACGATGGTGATAAAAACTGGAGTTTCCTGCAGGGGCTATGGATGGTGCTTTTTTTTCAATCGAACGTGTAAGCCGTTCCTAAAACTTATTCAATATATCCTAACTAAACATATTCGGGGGTCCACTCCCTTTCTCATCATCTAGAGCAGTGTTTCCCAACCGGGGGCCATATGGCTCCCTGGGGGCCATGGCACATTTGAAGGGGGCCACAGGAAAATGTTATTTTGTAAAATAGAGTTAAATCTGCATATTACCTACTGAAAATAATGCTTATGGGGGCCACGGGAAAAAATAAGGTTCCTAAGGGGGGCCATAAGCCAAAACCGGTTGGGAACCACTGAATTCTAGAGAACCATTCTTCCAAAATTGCTCTAATGTTGGAGAATTTGGGATTTTGTTTGGTGCTTCCACATTCACAAATTTAGGTGCAAACTCTGCTGAACAGTGTTTGATGAATTTTGAGGCCGAATACTTCAACAATACATAGCCGTTGTTGTTCTGTGAACACTTTTATTGAACTAAAAACTCAACTAATTGCCGTAGCCTTGACTAATCTGTTTTTAGAATTAGGCCTATTCCTAGTAGCTTAACTTATGCATGGGAATAGTCTACGGCCTGACTTATTCTAAATTAGGGTGCGCTTAGAGTTGTTTAGATTACTGTACTATTTGCTTAAGAACTTACCTGCTTACTCTTTTGAGTTCCGTGATTTTGGGACACCCTGTTACTATATATATATATATATATATATATATATATATATATATATATATATATATATATATATATATATATATATTAGTCGTGACTGGTAACCTTTATTATTAGTTTCTGCTAATTTAGCTGTATAAAGAGCTCTATATTCTTTCTATAAGTTTCTATATTACATAGAAAAATATGAGTTACACTGGTAACTCACTTCCATATTAGCCATTGCATGTTATTCTACCTGCAACCAAAAAAAAAAGGGTCCCAAAATAAGACATCAATTTGAACATTCGTTTTAGTTCCAAAACTTTTGTAAATTTAATTTAAAATAAATTTTCCTATAAGACCGGACTTATGGGACACCCTGTATATTTATATACTATATATAGGCCCTATATATATATTCTCCAATAATGTTCTCTGTCGCCTTAACTCTGCATCTCTTGATATTATTACTCCTAAAATCTCTAGCTTGAAAATGTGGTGCAAAACTTCTTTGTATAATTTTGCGTATCCACAAAAGGAAGATTGAATTTGGTTCATTTTATCTCTCAAACTGTTACTATGATTTCATAATTGCTACGCTTCTCCCTTTCTATGGAGAGTCCTTTAACTTTTCATAGATTTATTTTATATTTTCGCCCGTATCTACAGTCAGTTATATAACGAGGCGAGACCTGTATGTACTGCTTCTGGTTGAACGGCAGAGATAATATATCTGACTGTCAAAATTCTTGGATTAAATCCAATTAACTTTATTCTTATAGCGATCTTTGATATTAAAAATTGGGAGATAAATAGTGCATATTTTTATAGTAGCATTTCTATTTAATAAACTGATATACGCAATTATTACTAAGATTACATTTATGGAAGGGTTATTATAACATTTGTACGTATCTTGCGTCACTGTTGTCGGTACAAATCTTCTAAAATTATCTCTTGGCAGTTGTGGTGTACGAAATATATGGAAGATTCTACAGGGTGAGCGAAAAGTCCTCGTGCACCTGCAAGAAGTGTAGTGAACCTGTACCTGCACTGTGTTGGAAGTGGATAGGTGCACAGGGACTTTTCGTTCACCCTGTATATGCCCCCTAAACCCTGTCCGCTGTGTGTACCTTAAAAAATGAGAGTAGAAATAAGTGTAAATGTACTCTGAAGTTTTAGTAGGTTGAGGGTAAATCAAAAGGTTATATACGAAAAGTTTTCGAAATTTAACCCTGTTAAGCGTCACTTCTTTTTCACTTTCATACGTACCGATAGACGATATAACTCGTCAATAACGGTTAACAGGTTAATCAGTAAAAATATCCTTTGCTAATTTTTCTAAACTTCAGAGGACTCGTCTTGTCCTTTTCAGAAACCAATTGTTTGATCTACTTTCAGGTTTACTTTTCTTTTATTAACGCTGTACTCTTCAAGTACTTTATTATTTACAGAGAACATTTAACCGTAGAAAGCCAGTGAGAGACCACACACATATAGCGACTAGTGTTGGGTCTACGTAACCCCATAACAAAAATTACATTTATTGGTTGAATTAAACAATTTATTGTTAATAAACAATAATAAAATTTAACTCGCGTTACAATAAAGGACATCATTTCCAGAAAAACAAATGTATTTTTACCATAAAAGGCCACGTTGCCTTTCTATAGAGTTAAGCTCATTCATGCTCCCATTTATATAATAGATAGAGCGGAGTGGATTCAGAATAAAGAACTAGGCTCTAAATCCAAGCCTGTTTGGATTATGTAACCCGTTTTCTACTAGGTAGTGCGCAATTTTATCGCATATACGCTTCTTTCAAAATATTTACAAAGCGCAACGTGGGCGCTACTGGTCTGTATATAGGCTTTTTGGAATGACTCATCCGCCCTTGTAACAAATATTAATGCTCGCAATGAAGAGTATAGGTAACAATGCTCATCTCAAATTTCATAATCTCCACAATCAGTATGCATCATCACAAGATGTATATATCATGGCTAGACCTCGCTTCCTTCGCATTTTTCAGAAACCTTTTAGTCCTTGTGTTCTATACTAGCTGAGGTTGTGTACAAACTACGCATTCCTCTGAGGAAAAAAAAAAAACCTTCGCTCAGTAAGCCTTAATTAGTTTTAGTTCGCTTTGATACTTGAATATCAGTCCTCATACTACCTGATATAAAAGTTCATTAATTAAAAACACGTGAGCTATTATATGGCCTTCATTTCTGGTTTGAGTACGTTATAAAACAATGCATGAGTTACATTGTTCATTTTTAAACACTTCTTTCTACTCGCTCATTCCAGTTACGTCATTTTCATATTCTCCATTTTGTCCTCCAAAGGGTACACGAGCGCGTGCGCTCGTGTACCCTTTCGAGGACAAAATGGAGAATATGAAAATGACGTAACTGGAATGAGCGAGTAGAAAGAAGTGTTTAAAAATGAACAATGTAACTCATGCAGTATTTTATAGCGTACTCAAACCAGAAATGAACGTATAATACCTCACGTGTTTTTAATGAACTATTACAGCAAGAAGTGCGCGCACGCACACACACACACACACACACACACACACACACAAACACAGGCGCGCGCATATATATATATATATATATATATATATATATATATATATATATATATATATATATATATATGTATATATTCAATTAATAGTCTGGATACAATTTTCATAAGTTGTAGAGAAAAGTTTCACACCATTTTACGAAATGGGGAAATACGTCTTTACCAGGTATTTCCAGTACATAATATCAGTGCCAAGTACATAAAAGGTCGTTGGACTCACGTGACTTGGGCACGTAACATGTTACCAATGAGAGAACTAAAAATTAAGGATTAATTTTAGTTTTTGTATAAATATTTACTCAGAGTTTTCATAAGCGCATTATCTCAGTTATTATCCTTATAAGACTCGCTTCGCTATAACTCGCATTATATTATAGTCATTAATATATATATATATATATATATATATATATATATATATATATATATATATATATATATATATTGTGCATAATTCATCTGGAGCAAAATGCATCCCAGGTTTGTGTCTTTTTCTATCAGTCGAGCATTTGTTTTTTTATTATTCTCTGAATTACGAACGCATCTGCACGAGTAGTTCCTAAATGGGGTCCAGTGGTTCCCAAGTGTGTGTGTGGGGGGGGGGGCCACAGTAAGGTTTGTAGTTATCCGCGTAAAGCTGCCGGAATAGAAACCTGTCCATAGTGTCAATCTTTCGGGGTTTCCGAACAATCACGGGGTGTGGGGGTTACGGCGGATCTGCCTTCATGCGGAGTTCTTTTGGTTTTCGGGTTTCCCCCAGGGGGGTTTCCAATCACCTTTGTAATTACTTCTTGGAGTTCTTTTTCAACCATTTTTAGAATTAGGGTATAATAAACATCATTAATTACTTAACTCTTCGATGGGTGGGGCTTTCCCGGATACCCCCGTTGGGGTCCAGTTCGGGATGTCAGACTGACCCAAACAAGTACACGCACAAAATTTTAAAACTACGCTGAAACTCTGATAATTACTGGACAACATTTTAATCTTTTTTTGCATAGGTTTCATGTAATACGACCTTGGGTTCGATTCCCGATGGTGCTCGTAATAATAATCCAGGAATTAGCAAACTGGGCTGCATTTGTTGGCCTGAGCGCTGTGCCAGTTTCTGGCCCTCATGACTGATTAAGACGATTCTGGGGTCATAAAACTTATAAAAGGGGTCCGAGAATTTTTTTCAGACGTATTAAAGGGATCCTAAGCTTATTAAAATTTTGGGAACCCATTACATGCTCTACACAAACTGGACCAAAAATCCAAAGTAGTCTAAAATCGTTGGTTATAAGGAGACCTGTTTTTTAATTTCATAATAGTACGTTACATTTTGCAGTTTAGTCTGAAATATTTTTTTTTAAATACAGGGTGTTCATAAATTATCTTTACAAATTCAATTATAAAGATAATTTATGGACACCCTGTTTAGAAAGTTCTCCCAGAAACATGAAAATTTTCTAAAAAATCACAACAATTTTTTACTCTCACCAAAAAGAACAAAATTTGTAAAGTAAAACGTAAACATACGAATTACTAATTTTTTTTGTTTAGAAACTTTCTAGTCGAACTTTTTTCCGGAACTGTACATGTTTGCAAACTAATATTCTGAAGAACGTTATTTTAAAACTAATTATTTATGTCACCAAGTTTTAGTCATTACAATAATTGTTAATGAATTAATATTGTTTATTTTCATACGTTCTGACAACTATGAATCCTCCGATACTGCAAGTAGCTGCACAAAGGTGATGAGTTTATACCGAAATGGCAGTATCCATTTCAATTACATGTATTACGTATCAATTTCGTTGATACATTTCTTAAATACATCTATTAATACACACACACACATGAAGCGGTCTCTTCCCGATGCTGGTCATTCTCATTTTGGTCTTCGTTCAAGAATGAAAAATCTCAAAGTAGGAATCCCAAAAGAAGCAATTCCCAAATCGATTCGTTCCCATTCTCCGTACTAAAAGAATTCCTCCTTTGAATTGCATTTTTCATAGAAAATACTCCTCAAAGATGCAACTCCGTCACGATTTATTTTTCATACATTTTTCCAAATTGGGAAACTCTTTTTCCAAAATTTGGAATTCTCACTTTCAGCTTCCCGATTTTCGGACTTGTTCATTGATAAGGTTGTTTAACCTCATTCGCAACATCTAAGGTCGTATGACGGCGGGGACCTACAGCTTTACGTGGGATCCGAACCGCGGGTCGCTACCACCGTTGGGATAGTTACAGAAAAAAACTTAGATAGTTTCTTTGTTATTTATCAGCCCCCCCCCCCCCCTCCCATAAAAAACTTAGTTATTTACTTAGTTACCAGTTAATAACTAAGTTTAAAACTCACTTATACAAAAATACTTAGTAAAACTCAGCAACTATAGAGCAGTGCAAAAATCGCAGTGTTACATACCTTTGCTGCTCAGTATTCAAAATTAAGAGGACGTTTTTCGTTATTTCCTGTAACATATATTGCGAAGAAGCATCCACAAATTACTTAAATAAAGCAGATTTTTACAAATTTTGACTGACCCAACCGCCCATTATTTTACCTCCCCAATCGCTTACGTAATTTGGGGATGACACTGTAAACAACAGCAAAAACACAAATCACTATTAAATCGGATATAAAAGAAATTAGAAGCAATACAAAATAAAGTCTGATGTCTCTTTGTGTTACTTCCTATCGCTTTTCATAATGTATTCCAATTCAAGCAATTTGTTGCCCAGTCTGGCATTTCCGTCCAACAATGGCGATACCGGCCGGTTAAAAGCATATTTTTTGGTGATGCATTAATTAAGATTCTCACTCGTTTGAATTCTGTTAGCACACGCACCGCTGACGCAATTATATTACTTCGTACAATGGGCTACGTTGTGATCAATGTCGTACCACCGCTTCCCGTTTCATCAGCGAAGTTAAGCGATAGTGCTTCTGGGTAGTAGTTAGATGGGAGACCGTTCTCTGTATCCAGATTATGTAGCGATCCGTGGTTCGGATCCCACGTAAAGCTGTAGGTCCCCTCCGTCACATGACCTTAGATGTTGCGAAGGAGGTTAAAACAACCCCCATCATTAAGTTACTTAATACGAAACTTAGTAACTAAGTTTTAACTAGTTAAAAGCTCAGTTATAAGAAAAACTTAGTTAACTAATCACGAGAACCAAAATAAAGCTTAGTTAACGAGTAACTATAACTGAGTTTTTAACTTAGTTATGAGAAACTCGGTTATAGAAACTATATCAACACTGGTCGATACATCATCTGGACTCGGAAGGCGGTCCCCCATCCAACCACTCTCCAAACTCAATATCGTTTAACCTCACTGAGTTAAGGAAAGCAATGTTACGACATAGGCCACGACATATTCCGACTTTCGGAGCGTGAATTGGAATGAGAATGGGGTCAAGTAGGAATGAATTTTAAATATGGCGTGAATAATATCTGAAAGTCTGTAATTTAAGATTGAGTTGTAAGAAAGTTATGAGGAATGTAATAACTTAAAAAAAAAAAAAAAAAAAAAATACATTTCTAAATTAAAAATACTTTATACATTTTTATCAATAAATATTTCTTAAAACTTAAATTTAAAAATACAAACCTATTATTTTTTTAAAATTATTTTATTATTTATTAAAACCTAAATTGAAATTAGTGGTTCTAATTAAAACACACACACACACACACACATATATATATATATATATATATATATATATATATATATAACTGCAATGACCACGCAGTATATAAATGAATAGAAACGACGTAAATAAGGAGCGTCTTTGCACACGGGGAAGAGAAATAACGAATAAATGAAAAATGAGGCGAACCGCCCGGGAATCGAACCCAGGGCCTTCCAATTGCCGGTTGGATGCACTACCATTACACCACGGACCTCGATCAATCATAAATCGAAATTCTCCTACATAGGGCAGAAACGAATGCCCTGAGAGGGCACCCTCGCAAATCGTGAATATGTGCATTTAACTGCAATGACCACGCAGTATATAAATGAATAGAAACGACGTAAATAAGGAGCGTCTCTGCACACGGGGAAGAGAAATAACGAATAAATGAAAAATGAGGCGAACCGCCCGGGAATCGAACCCAGGGCCTTCCAATTGCCGGTTGGATGCGCTACCATTACACCACGGACCTCGATCAATCATAAATCGAAATTCTCCTACATAGGGCAGAAACCATTGCCCTGAGACGCTCCTTATTTACGTCGTTTCTATTCATTTATATACTGCGTGGTCATTGCAGTTAAATGCACATATTCACGATTTGCGAGGGTGCCCTCTCAGGGCATTGGTTTCTGCCCTATGTAGGAGAATTTCGATTTATGATTGATCGAGGTCCGTGGTGTAATGGTAGCGCATCCAACCGGCAATTGGAAGGCCCTGGGTTCGATTCCCGGGCGGTTCGCCTCATTTTTCATTTATTCGTTATTTCTCTTCCCCATGTGCAGAGACGCTCCTTATTTACGTCGTTTCTATTCATATATATATATATATATATTTTATATGTAACGGGAAATTAAAAATTCCGTATTTCCTCTATAATTATATAATTTAGTATATATTATACATAACTGTAAAAACATTGTATTGTATTTTAATTTCTGTATAAAGAAAAATATATTTGAAATGATATACGAGGAAAGAAAAATAGCATATATATATATATATATATATATATATATATATATAGAGAGAGAGAGAGAGAGAGAGAGAGAGAGAGAGAGGAGAGAGAGGAGAGAGAGAGAGGAGAGAGAGAGAGAAGAGAGAGAGAATTTAGTGCAGCAAAACATACACACACAAATACACAAGTCAAAGAGAGATCATGTCCTGCATATTAAAAATTAAATTAATTTTTAGAACATGTTAGGAACATGCGCTCATCTCGCATTACCTGTAATAGGCCTACTTGAGGAAAAGAAGAACGTACAAACAAAAGCTGATTTAAAATAAATACTAATTCTGTTTCATTAATGTATTTGAATATACAAGGATTATACAGTTAAAATACAGGTTACAAGCTACAGTTACGTAAAAAGTTAGTGGAGAAGCATATTGAAGACATACTTAGTTTTACGCAAGTTTAACTCTGATATGAAAATACTATCCAACTTCGGAAGATACTGCTGGCTGCATATATTATATATATATAATATATATATATTATAATATATATATATGAAAGATATCTACTCCACTGAAATTCTTATTCTAGAATTCTAGTTAAAGAATTAAGTTTATTTATTACGGGAGAGGCCTCCCAGAAACCTCTCGAAACATTTATCTAAATCTGCTATGAATGAACTAGATAATATAAATTAAATTAGACTGATAACCCCAATATTAAATGGTCTAAATGTGCGGAGACTTTAACTTTCCTTTTACGCTGTGTTTTTTTTTTTAATTTAATGGTATGTAGACCGCCAAAAGAATTATTAAAATAGAGTTTAAACAGATGTTTCAAAACATGGAAAATACATGTTTATTTCTGGAGGTTCCAGAAGTGACATGGTGAGAAAAGATGTACTAATGGACGTATGACCAACGGCATGCAGAAACATTATATATATAATGCACCTGTTACTCAAACAGAGGTTTCCGACCACAGTTTAACGGATGTACAAATAAAATTACGTGTGGAAAAGACAAACAATCTTATTAAGAAGAAAAGGTAGGCATATTTGATGGGTTTCATTTTAATTCAAACGAAATAAATTGGGAAATCATAAATGCAGAATAATAAAAATTAACTGGAAAGCTTTACTTAATTGGAGATGAAGTGCCAGAGGCGTGCCTCTTCATAATAAAGTGCGAAAGAGAATCAATAATATTACAATACAGTGCCAAAAAGGCAAAATGGAGAGAAACAAAATTAAGAAAAAAAGATTAAACCACTTTTCCTACAAAGGAATGCGGTAAAACAGGAGCGGAATAAAATGGATGAAGTAGAGACTATATTGAAATAAACATTAATGTGGAAATCTTTCGATGAATAATATAAAACAGCAGAAAATAGAAACGACAAAACAGAGGATTTCTTCAACTTGGTCCAAAAGAATTCAAAATGTGATGGAAATATCAGACCTTAAAAGACAAAAATGGCGACTCCACAAATTATCCACACGAGAAAAGAGGAAATGCCAAATAAACGGTTTAATTCAATGTTTAACTCACTGAGCCAGAAATGGAGATACAAAAATTATAAACTGGTTCAAACGAAAATTTACTTCGTGTCATATTTTTTCCCTCACTCGCAGATATTCAGCATTAGATCCTGACGTACATTGAATACAAAATTTCTACAAACGAGAAAGAGGAAAACTGAACAAAGCCATTACATATACTGTTATACTACGGAAGATATCACGCGACACGGGGTTGATCCCTCACTCTTTAATAATGCAAACTGTGCTCTTGTTTTACATGGGCGGAAGCAGAACCATTCCAAATAAACACTAACCAGTAGCATTCACCTCGCACCTTAAGTGATTTCTAAGAAGAATTAGAAGTAAAACCCGCATTCCGGGATGAAGGCGTAATATAACTCGATTTATCACAAAAATGGAGTGGGAACATCTTCTCTAACAGATTACAGACCACCAAGAAAGAAGATGTTTAGAGCTTTGTGCCCAAAACAAAACATATATGAAGGTGAAATATATGGATTGTGTACCTCTTCCGAATCCCTTCTTGGAATAATTTGTGTATATATTTATTAAATTTGAATAGGGGGTTGCCAGAAACCTTTGACTATTTGATACTCGCCAATTCTTTTTTAAGTTAAAAATCGCAAAGAGTTTACAGATAAAAATGGAGTTAAATCCAGAGTTTCGACAGTCATTCGTTCCGCTGTTGTATATAGTATTATTTCCCGATTACTGCCCATTCCACGTCATTCCCACTTTTATATCCACGATCCGCCAGTGAGAATGATCAAAGTGAGAATTCCTGATTTGGGGAAGAGTATAGAAAAGGGGGCTGTGACGTAATTGCGGACTCAATGGACATTTTCAGTGAAAAATCTAAATTAGAGAGGGAAAAACTCTACGGTGGGATGGAAATGGATGAATCTGAGAATTGCCTCCTTGGAGATTCTCACTCCCGATTAGCTTAACTACTTTTGGGCGAGTAATGACGCGGGAATTACATTGTGTGGGTGGTAAAAGACCTTAATCGCCTTCCTTTCTTTAATGATGATGATTGCGGATATAGGCGAAGATACTAAAGAAAGCATTACGTTATCGTTTGTTGATAACACGACAGTTTTAACTAATCTATCATAGAATGGAGAGGACATAAAAACCACAAATTCATATCAACCCATTATTTATATGAGTTAAGGGAAAGTATAGGAATTTTAGTACTAATAAATCCCAATTCTTGGAGATGGTGAAAACGAAGAAGAAGACGTACAACAACAATAATAACAACAACAACAACAATAACAACAACCAACAACAATAATTATGAAAATTCATTGCCAGATTTTAGAATAATGAAGATGATCACGCACACTTTTGACCGGAAATGTGCAACTGTGCTCCGTAATAAATGGTACTCACTCTTTATGCACCATCTTTATTAATGAACGCAGATTTCAGAGAAGGTCTCTTCCCAATCTCGGTCATTCCATTGTCAGTCTTCGTCCAGGAATGAGAAATCCGAACGTGTAAATCTTAAGGTAGTAATTCTCAAACCTATCCATTCTCAATGAAGGATTTTTCACTTTAAGTTATATTTTTTAAAAAATATATCTCCTCTAACCATTCCCTATATCAGGAAACTCCTCCTAAATATAGAATTCTCCCTTCGAGCATTCCGATTCTCGGATTCCGAGTGAGAATGGGAATAACGCCAAACGGAAAGTAATCTTGAGAAAAGACTACAGTATTAAAACTGCAGTAAGAAAAAGTTAGTGGGAATCATATGGAAGAATTTTCGTACAGCAAAAGTAGTTATCATCATACTCATTATGGATTAGTTTGGTCCTATACTATTACCGGCTATTGCCGTATTTTCACAAGTTCATACAGAAATAGATAGATAGATAGATAGATAGATAGATAGATAGATGATACTTTGAAGCCTAATAAAGCAACACGTAAAACAAGAAAAATATGAATATAACTGACTTTATATATTGACAATAAATCTTATCATTATCATCATCGTCATCATCATCGTCATCGTCATTATCATTATCGTTCACGACTAAATTTTGAGAAACTGTGTTCAGGGGAAAGCCGGCGTGAAAGACACGAAAGCATGTGTACGAAAAACGCTTTTCGAAACCTGTTTTCAGTTTTGAAACTAAAATAAAAACATGCTGGAATGTCCGGACCACCGATTCTCCGGACCACCGATTCTGAACATTTGTCGGAAAAAAGATATTTTCAAAATTTTCCTTTAGTTACCCCTTAGGCTTCTCTAGATTTAGAGGACAGTCTCTGTTTTATTTATATATATATATTTATATATATGATGCCCATCCACAAGGAAAAATGAAAAGCGATTCCAAGGCTTTTCGTGTAATTTTTTCTTTTTCTTTTTCCTTGGGGATTTGCATCATTGATTCATTTCACGTGTTTAAGTGTGAAATTCACCATATATATATATATATATATATATATATATATATATATATAGCGTTCACAGTAAATCAAAGCTAATGAACATAAAAATTCAATTTCACCTGAAAAAATAATTGCAGACCATAATGGACCATAACTTAACCCAGCGGACCGCAAAGTTGTTTTTTTCAATCGCGCGCCCCCTTAGATAAGCAAACAAATTAGCACACCCCTTCACCCCCCCCCCCCCCCCCCACACACCTTCCTTCTAATAATGTAATTGGTACACACTTTCATAAAAGACGAGATTTAATTATAAAATATATTGAACTTTTCGGGTTAAAAAGCAATGTTTGTTCTAATTTCTCTTAAATTAAGTTAACCCTTAAAATTTTAATTTAAAATTGGCCTTTCTTTATCGTAAAGAAATAAGATAAAAATAATTGTTATTTATTTTTTATTCGGATAAAAAAAGAATAAAATAAGTAATAGATAATGATAAATAAACGGTTTTAATAAAATAGATATTGTTAGTCTATTTTATTTTCATATTATATTGGTTCGCGACTTCCATTTAGCGCACCGCGGATCTAACCTAACCTAATCTAACCTAACAGAATCCAATAGAATCTAAATTAACGTGACGTAATAAAACCTAATAGAATCTAACCTAACCTAAGCTAAACTAACCTAAAACTTAGTCAACATTTGATTGAAGAACGACATTTTTAATCTGGTATAAATGAGAGTTTCACTTTTAGTTAAATTAGGTTTAAATCTAGTATTTAGGTGTAGTTATACCGTTTCCGGATCACCCGAAGATCAGGGCCCCCAGCTTTCTTTGGATAGCCTTATAAGGCTAACTAACAAAAATATCACGACCTAACCTAACCAATCGTTAGGTCAACTGTACGCCTTTGACGACTAGTTAGGTTAGGTCGTGATATTTTCGTTAGTTAGCCTTATAAAGCTAACTAAAGAAGGCTGGGGGCCCTGATCTTCAGGTGATCCCAATTTTCTATATAAAGACTTAAAGACTAATTGGAATTTATAGACTAGGATATGTTGTATTCATTTTAAACACCCCGACACACTCCCACACACAAATGGTGCTTAAACTGAATCATAGATTATGGTACTCAAATTGAAAATTTTTACGTCGGCATCGTATCATCCTTTCATTTTCACAAAGTTCAATTTTGGTGTAATAATTTATATTTATTTATATTTTATTACGTTAATAATTTAACTGTTCTAGTATTCAAGGGTATTTTCTATACGAAACAACGCCATTTCCTACTTTAAACAGCGTGGCCGAGAGGCGGATGAGACACACCGCTTTTCTAATTGATAGTTTTCTTTTACTGGTGGGGCTTTTGAATTAACTGTTAATTTAACTACGAGAGAGAGAGAGAGAGAGAGAGAGAGAGAGAGAGAGAGAGAGAGAGAGAGAGAGATATAATAACGAATGCACTTACTTGGATGGTATTACGTTATCGGGCCTTTACACTTTTTAGAATTTCTCCCTACAGTTTTATTACATCTGCGTTTAACCAAAAGAAAGGACTCTTGGATCCCGTATACAAAATTGACGGAAACTCCTCTATAGTCGTTCTCGTAAGAACCTTCTATAGGCGTGTTGCTATTGGTTAAAAGAAGACTGTAACTGCAAGCTTGTTCATGATTGGTTGCCTTTTAAAACAATCTCTAAAGTCTTTTTTTTAAACCTAAATAGAGTTTGTTTCGTCAAATACAAAATTGGCGGAAACTCCTCTATAGTCGTTCTCGTAAGAACCTTCTATAGACGTCTTGCTATTGGTTAAAAGAAGACTGTAACTGCAAGCTTGTTCATGATTGGTTGCCTTTTAAAACAATCTCTAAAGTCTTTTTTTAAACCTAAATAGAGTTTGTTTCAAATAAATAACTGTTTTGAACAATGATTATTCTGTAACATTTTAAGTAACGATTAATTAATATTAAACGTATTAAAATTAATATTAATTAATCATTAATTCATATCAATCATATTAAAAATATTATTAAATTCAGTTTACTACGTTGGTCTCTTCAAACCACAGAAAATTCTTCCATTCATTACGTAGTTTGGGGCTCTTTTAAGAACTTGGGAATTTTTTTCAAATTCACGTTACAAGTACACATCTTTCTGACAGCAACTTTTTCTTGTAACGTCCTCCTGAATGGTTACATGCACACAATTCTAGAGCTGTATCTTTAAAGCGATTTGCTACGGGAAGTCTTTGAATAATGCGATCCTGTCTTCCATTAGTTACTCTAGGCCAGCTTTTCCCAAACATTTTTATTCAACGCCTCTTCAAACTGAAGTCAGTCCTTTATCTTCCTCCTCTTTTATTTCAATTGTAAATGACATTTATGAAGTGTAATTTATTGGTACTGTAATCAGTGTGAGGTACAATTAAAAATTATTGTTTCATTTGTTAATGTAGATGGCAGAGAGTAATGTACATAGAGTACATGGCATGTATTTCTAAACAATTTTTGCATATATCGAATGTAGTGATAAGAAATAAATTATTGAAAATAGCCAGAATTTTTACCATTTTCATTTTTACTTCGATAACTTCCCCACGTCCCCTTCAGTAAGTCTTGCGCCCCACAATTTGGGAAAAACTGTTCTAGGCCAACCTTGTCTGCTGCGAGTTGCGGAGCTGCATGCCATTTCCCTGCAACTCCTGTATAGAGATTATTGAACTACTCTTTTGCATAGTTTGAGTTATATTGCAATTTTTTTTCTTGGTTTTTGCCCTGTTTATCAAGAGTGAGTATTTTGGTTTTTAATTCATGTGTTAACCCTCTGTTCTTTTCGTGATACAGACGAACTTAGCAAATATTTTCTTAGAGTTTACGCTGACTCTCAACCTATGGTACGAGAAACCACTTCAAGTGGTTCGTCATAGTTATAAATAGTACCTTGTTAATTCATAACTACTTTAAGGATAATGTTTTCGAAGGTGATAGTAGTAGTAGTCCCCCCCAATACGGTTATGGTTAGGTGGTACCACCTTCCTGACTCAATAGTGGTACTTAGAAAAGCATGGTGGCAAAATGTGGCACGAGGAACTGCAAAGGTTAAAAACAGCTGTCCTGCAACATCTGAAAAGTATAACAGGACCATAAATCAATTGATGTTTTATTATTTGTAAACACATCTGGCGTCGTGTAAGTATTAAAACATAGCAGTAGTAATAATAAAATCTATGTTTAACATATGTACGAGTATATAAGGATCGTACCTAACTTACGCAGTTGCCGAAACTATAGGCCATACAAGAGACACTTAATCAGCTGCTCCACACCAGGTTTTCGTTTGAAACTCAGCTAGCACACTGCAAGTAAAAAAAAAAATTATAATTTGTTAGTTTTTGTCATTTGTCTCAGCTATGTAGGTTTTTGTGTATGAAAAGTAGAAGACCATATTGGTAATATCCCTCACCAGTATTCGAACCCCGAATAAGACGAAAAATCGACCGAGGTATTCTGATTGAAATTCTACCTCGCTTGAAAACAAGCAATGTGGCACCGGTTAAAGCCATTGCGATAAACGGTAGGCTTAAAACGTTATGTCAAAGCAAAGGGATTCGATTCCTTGACCTATAGCACAGCTTCATTGGGGAAAAAAGGTTGTTACAGCGGACGGGATAAACTTAAATACCGAAGGCGAATCAAAACTGCGTGATTTAGTCCATCTTAACAACCTTCTTAGATAGATGTCGTCGCTTGGGCCAGAATAATTGAACTAATGGAATGGCGTTGCCGGAAAGTGAACATACTCAGGTAGAGCCGTCGGCAAGTGGGTCTGTTCCGGTAGCGCCACCAGTAAACGAATCAAATGGGGTAGTGCCTTCGGCAACCGAATCAATTGGGGTAGGGCGGCCGATAAATGACTGATGGCGTAACGCCGCTGGCAAGCGAATTATATGGGGTGGGGCTACCAGTAAGCGAGCCTACTCGAGTTGGGCCATTGGCAGGCAATGCCGACGAGGCAGATTCTCTGAACGACGATTTAACTAAAGCGGAACCCCTGACAAACGAGTCTATTCGAGCAGTAGCGAACGATTCTATATGTATAGAGATATCTGAAGACGTCTATCCCAGGAACATCGTCGGGAAACGAGATTGGCTCAACTTGCCGTAAACACCCTAAAATTCGTTCAGTTTAACGCGAAATATATTAGAAATAAGTTCGACGAATTTAAAGTTTTAGTCACTATTGAAACTTATGACATTATAGCGATAAGTGAGAGTTGGATACACATGTCTACACGAGACTTCGAAAATGGAGTTTCCGCTCAGGAATTACGGAATGTTTCACGAAGATAGTACACACACAGGAAAGGTGGGAGTGTAGTCCTTTACTTTAGGGATTATCTGTACCCTGTGAGAAAACGCCTCAACTCTGCCTGCGAAATTATTTGGGTCGAGCTCAGTTTACGAAAAAAAGTCTCTGCACATACTACCACTGCAGTACGTAGAAAATCTCACCAATCTGCCGATTTGGATCGCGAGCTCTTAATACTCTCGGTCAAATCAGAGGGAAACTTAGCTTTAATTATAGGGGGGCTTTAATTGTGGTAGGATAGGCTGGGAATCCAAATCTGCTGATGTCAAGGGTAACTGGCTTTTTAACTTCGTAGCGATCACTTTCTGACTCAATGGGTGAAGGAACCCACAAGTGGGAACAATATATTAGACTTGATATTAACTACGGAAGACAACCTGATATCCGATCTGGCTGTCTGCGAACCCTTTGGCGACAGCGACCACAACCGAATCTGTTTTAATGTTAAGACAGCTGTATCTAAATTATTAAATTCCACTCAGCAATTAGACTTTCGCAAGGCTGATGTTGCTGGCCTGGCCTCGTTTATTCCTCTAAAAAATCGGCCAAATACCTCCTCTTCTGACCCGAAGTGGTTCAACAACGATATTAGCTACGCTATAAAGGAGAGAAATAAAGCGTACAAGTAGTGGAAAGGGACCTCTCATTATAGGCATAAGCGAAATTTTATGGTCCTTCGGCGGCGAGTTAAGTCACAGATTAGAAAAGCGAAACATGCAGAAGAACTTAAGGTTGCTTCTGTTTGTAAGACATGTTTCAGTCATGTAAACAGTAGAAAGCCAATTAGAAGCAGTATAGGTCCTATCAAAGATGAGACTGGGGAGAACTAAAATATAGCAACGTTGACATAACAACCGTGCTGAACCATTTTTTTCGTATCAGTTTTTTCCAAAGAGGCTACCTCGAATATCTCTGCAGCTAAAATTCTCATTCGAGATGATGATTCAAATTTAGACAGTACTGTTTATTCTCGGGATGAAATAATATTAGCCTTGAGTAAATTGAGCTCCTTTAAATCTCCTGGTTCGGACAAATTCGCGCCTCGAGTCCTTAAAGAGGTAAAGGAGGTCATCGCTGACTTTCTTGTACATATTTTTAACAAGTCTCTTGCACTAGGCAGGGTCCCAAGGGACTGGAAGCTGGCCAATGTGACTCCTGTCTTCAAAAAGAGGAGAAAAGGAAGCACCTGGCAACTACAGGTCCATTAGCTTAACATTTGTTGTAGGCAAGCTTTTGGAATCAGTAATTGCTGCGAGAATGGTAGATCATTTGGAATCGCACAACCTTTTAATTGATTCCCAGCATGGTTTCCATCAGTATAGGTCCTGCCTGACCAACCTGCTGGAATTCTTCCACAACATGTTTTACATGTTTTCTGAATACGATCACTTCAGGGCAGTAGACGTAGTATATTTGGATTTCAAAAAAGTTTTTGACAAAGTGCCACATAAGGGACTGACAAAGGTAAGGGCCCTTCGTATAACTGGTACTGTGGCCGCGTGGATTGAACACTGGCTCAGCGATAGGCAGCAGCGGGTGGTAATAAACGGTGAGGCCTCAGGGTGGGCATCAGTAACAAGCGGCGTCCCACAGGGTTTGGTACTGTCGCCGCTTTTATTCATTATTTGCATAAACGATATAGACATTGGTATGTTAAGCACCATATGAAATTCGCTGATGACACCAAGTTAGGCTCCTGTGTAGGCAGCGCGGAAGGTGTCTTGAAAATTAACACGATCTAGATCGGCTTGTGGATTGGTCGACCACTTGGCAAATGCCTTTCAACGTTGACAAATTCAAAGTAATACACATTAGGTCCCGAAACCAATGTGCAAATTACTGACTACACGGGCAAGAACTTGCAACAACCAACATAGAAAAAGACTTGGTGGGGGTGGGGGGTAATAAGCAGTGATCTCAAGTTTTCCAAACAATGCGTCGAAGTTGAAACGAACAATAATAAAATACTAGGTTCCATTAAGAGGTAGTTTGCGCACCGAAGCAAAGAAGTTATTCTCTCTCTCTGTAACGTGTTGGTTAGGCCCCACCTTAAGTACAGTGTACAATTCTGGTTCTCATCCTTGAGAAAAGACATACAAAGGCTCGAGAATGTTCAGGCTAGAACGACAAAACTAATCCCGGCTGTTCGTCATAAATCATACGATCGTAGGCTCGCTGATCTTAATTTGTATTCCTTAGAAAAGCGTCGGCTCAGGGGCGAACTCATCCGGGTTTTTAAGCTTCTGAATAGGATCGACAATAACGTCGACTGTTCTAAACTTTTTACACTAAACACGAACCTGACTCGAAATAACGGTTGCAAACTTGAACCTAAATGGTTCAATACAAATATTTGCGGTAACTTCTTCACGTACAAGACTGTCAATCATCGGAATAGGCTTCTTCCTGAAATCGTTTGCAGCTCTTCCGTCAATACGTTCATAAACAATTTTGATCTCGTATTCGACAATCTCGTCGAGTAGATCGACGTTCGAATGTATGAATGATGTTTTTGTGTGTATTTTCAGTTCCCAATTGTCCTATAAAATATGCTGCCATTTTTTCCCCTCCAAATTACTGTTTTCT
>JAJOZX010001448.1:365000-410000 GCA_023014485.1 Bathynomus jamesi | reverse complement strand
TATATATATATATATATATATATATATATATAGTTCTTACGAATAAATCACTCTAGTTTTTTAACTAGTTAACAACTGTACTATATCAATGAATAGCCCCAAAAAATATGTCTGGTACCTTAAAATAACTGACCTAAACCTTGTATTACCTAATAATTACATAGTTATAGACTAGTTAAATACTTAAACTATAAAAATACTTAGTTAAATACTGTATTTTTTTTAAAATACATATACAAGTTTGAATTTGGATGGAAAGAGAGAGAGAGAGAGAGAGAGAGTTTTTTTTTTTACGTATCTCCAGTTATTATTAAAATTCTGTGACTATAAAAATTGGCTAACTGGCAACTCGATTGGAATGTAACCTGGTAGGTCAGACCCAATGTGGAATTTACAATATTATTCTGCTTTAATTAATGTCAAACAGTTATAGTTATCATTTGCTAATATATATTAATATATATATTATATATATATATATAATATATATATAGTTTGTAGTAGAATTATATATATATATATATATATATATATATATAGTGTGTCTATATGTATGTATGTATGTATAAAGGCATATACGTGTACACACACATACACACACACACACACACACACACATATTGTTGTTACTCTGCAATTCTGTATTCTTCTTGTTATTTTCTTCTGTTTAGTTGACGGATAAAATTAAACGGATTGCGGTGAGCTTTTTGGAAATGAAAAGAAAAATGCACTGAAGTTTTCTCAGTTTTTGACAATGACCTTTACACACGCGCGCGTACACACACACACACACACACACACACACACACACACATCAGTTATTTGGCTTTATCTCTTATCGCTGAGGTATGAAACCTTGCCTCAGTCCTTTATCAGAATCCTAAACCTGAGAAAGCCTTTTAGATTTGCTCATTAAAGATAACCAAACGATTCCCACAGATCCCTGTGAGATCCCTCAGAGGTGACTAACAGATCCCCAAGAGAAAAGTCGGTCCAATTTCAACCAAAGGATGGGATTTGTAACTTGCTCGATGGGACTCGATGAGATAGTTGTGTGAAACAAGAGAAAGGGTTAGTATACAGGTGGATGTAGGAAAGAGAGATGGGAATGTGAAAAAAAAACAGAAAAAGGTGAAAAGTGCGTGTATGAGAGAGAGAGAGAGAGAGAGAGAGAGAGAGAGAGAGAGAGAGAGAGAGAGAGAGAGAGAGAGAGAGAGAGAGAGAGAGAGAGAGAGAGATGTAATACAGGAACCAAGACGTTTGGATGAAGGTGGAAGCATGAAAGTAATAAAAGATATATATATATATATATATATATATATGTGTGTGTGTGTGTGTGTGTGTGTGTGGTGTGCGCGCGCGCGCGCGCGTACCAGTCAGTCAAATATGTTTCTCACGATGCAAGGGTTAGTTTGGACCAGCTATGCTAAACCACTCTAACACGCACACACACACGCACATATTTTATATATATATATATATATATAAGCAAACAACCACAGGGAAAAAGGAAAAGAAACACGAAATCCGAGCGCTTTCGTGATATATTCACATCTTTAGGGACAAGAAAGAAATATTCCTTTTGTCCCTGAAGATGTGAATATATCATGAAAGCGCTCGGATTTCGTTTCTTTTTCCTTTTTCCCTGTGGTTGTTTGCTTATTAATAAGATCACGTGTTGTGCTGTGATTTTACTGCATATATATATATATATATATATATATATATATAAGCTTTCACAGACCTAAAAATATTGATTGTAGACAGAAACTGAAATATTTTTTAGAGGTTTAAAACAGGTGGGTTGAATTTAGTTAATAAATTATGTCTGTCATATCACCATATAAGGACAAACCATGAAACATTACCATATATATATATATAATATATATATATATTTTGGAAATAAATAATAGTTAGTTACGCCCGTATGCAGAGTGAATCCCATCTTTCACTGTACTTCTTGTATATTGAAAATATAAGTATTTGAAATATTTCAAATATATTATTAAAAAATGTTACCATGACAACCCCGTTTGAGTTCAGTATTTTAACTGTTGCTCGCTAGTTATAGACTTTATTCATTTAATTAATTAATTATTAAATTAAATTTGTAATATTAAAATATTTAAATGGTTTTTAAAGGCATTAGCGTAAATATTAGTGGCCTCGCTTGAACGAACCTTTTTTGGAAGGAAGTACTGGATGGTGTGGTTGTCATAAGACCTAGCTCTGTCTTTGAAACCACTCGACGCGGGTTGGAGTCCCACTACATCCTACTTTCCCACTGTTTTTGCCTTTTTTTTAACTTTTCCATATGATTAAACCGATTTACTTACAGTCTTTAACCTAATGACTATACTATACAGGAACTCGTATGCCCACAACACAGCAGTTAGAAGGCGAGAATGACGGAAAAGGTACTCACTACCTACATGCTGGTGTACAGCGACAATCAAAATATGACCCTTTGACTACATTTCAATCGAGCTGTTGGCCAAACAGACAGACAGACAAATATATAGATGGGTAGATATAGTAATTTGCATAATGCACAAATGTTGCAAATTATCTGAACAAACTTTAATAGTGAAAGATTGCAATTGTATTCAATTTGCATATATTGGAATAAGGAAAATAAAAGGAAATAATTGTTTAAAATGTCTTTCCTGTTCACTAATTAACAGGTGTATGAAAAGCAACTGTTCAAACAGGTGGACGAAAGATCCCGCACTTGTTCCAACCAGAAACATATGCTGGCGAGTGGAATTAAGGTGATTGAAATATGGGGTTTTTGTCAGTTACACACACACACACACACACACACACACACGCACACACGCACAAAATGGCTTGTTCTTAGGGATCATTTTTATACCTATATAACAGATTTCCATATACGTGGCGTGTATATTCATATGCTTATATATACATACACATGTACACATGTATAATATACATGCATACGTACAAATGAAGACATCTTGTTACTTTAGAATCTCTTTTATTAACCCCCAAAGTACACACGTGTGTACGTATCGAATAAGTACACACGTGTGTGTGTGTATCGAACAAACGCACATACGCTATATGAACATACTTACATAGACGATTAGACTTTTTTTTTTAAATGAAACGAGACTTCAGTGATGAGATTTGGCCAAAAAAAAAAAATTTTTTTTGACAGTTGTTACAAATGTGTTAAAAAAAATCCACACTTCAGAAGAAACAATTATTTGAGAATACGTTTGGATATCTGGATTTTGTGTCAGAATATTTTATCCACAGTTAAAAAACATTTAACATTTATTATAAAACACAAACACACACACACACACACACACACACACACACACACACACTAACTTTGGAAAATATGTACAAGTTAAATTTCTGTATTGAAAAATCAATAGTTATATGACCACATCATGTTACATCTTCCTCAGTATTACATTATAGAAACATTGTCACATTATGTAAACGTTTATGAAGTTGACATTGAACTTATTTGTGTTGTTAATTTAACGAATGAAAATGCTTTTTATATAGTAATAAAAAATCATTTAACCTTAGTGTTATCTCTCTAGGAGGAAAAGATAAGCAAAATTTTGCACTCAGAATTACGTTGCCATGGAGATGGATTAAAATTATCAATGAAATTTGGGTACCATTTTGTAACCAGAAAAAACAATTGGGTTACAATAACTAAATTCATGCGTAGCTAACTCTATGACAACCAATATAGATAGAATAACCGTAGTATGGTGGTACTACAACCATCGTTCTTGTAAATGGCTTAAACAGTTGGTGCCTGAACCATTTTAAACTAGTTGCCAAGTTCCTAACTACACATGTATAGTCTACTATTGGAACCAACTACTTTTTTATGTATTTATAAGCGAATACAAGAAAATGTTATTAACTTGTTTCTAGTTAATTATTAACCTTCTACCGCCGAATGGGTCGAATATGTACCGTTTCAAATACACACATTTAGACTTAACCCTACAAAAACGTTCAACGTTAGAGAGCTAATTTTAGTTCAGGGGTAACCCTACAAAAACGTTCAACGTTAGAGAGCTAATTTTAGTTCAGGGGTTCCCAACTTTGTTTTTTCGGTCGATGTACGACCGTGCTTTTCTAAGTACCACAGTTGGAAAGGTTGTGGTTACTCATCTACAACTAGTATCACGTTTTAAATTTATCATTGAAGTAATTATCAATTAGGGAGCTGCATATTAAGACCCTCTTGAGAACCACCTAAAAAAGTTCGGCGTACCACAGGTTGGGATTCACTGCTGTAGTTAATTTGAAAATTATTATTATCTATCTAATAACACTTTTATATTTGTAATAATAAGGTCTTTGGTTGAACTGAAATTGAGATGTTTGCCTATGAATGCAGAAAGGTGGATGTTTCAACCACAGACTTGTGGTTTCGACCTTGTTCTCATACTGATATTGATGTTTCGACCTTTTGAAAGACAGACCTTTCTTTGGTTTGAACCCGCGGACAAAATTCTATAAAAAAAATATTCTTAAATGCAAAATTACTTTCAATGGGGAAATTTGACCTTCCACAACAAGAACAAAACGCAAAATAATCTAACCCAAGTTATAACCTAACCATGCAGATTTGAATGTAATCAAACCTAATTTAACCTAACCTAGCATAACTTAACCGAACATAACCTAGCGTATTTTAACCGGTGCCATTGTCTCCGAGAATCTGATACAATGAGAATTTTGTAATTTCGACAAGGGCATTAGGGTATAGAGTAACTATACTTTAAAACCTTCATCTGAAAACATTTTTTAGAAGTTTTGTCAATAACAATGAAGCTTTTCTCGACATTATTTCGAAAAGAATTCGTCTCATTTTATTTTGTCATTCAAAATGTAAAATTCCCGTGATATTACCGAAGTAAGAACGTTGAAAAGAACAGTGTAAAACCATTACTGGTGCAAAAGATTCAAAGTGTAAAAAAAAAATATCAAAATTCGTTATTTACAAATTTTTTTTATAATATTACTATTTCTTTTGTTACAATAAATACAATGACCACTTGTCAATTTAACTATTTATTCTATTTAATTTGGCCCTTAAACTTAAGTCTGATTGATAAGAGAGTATGTTTGGCAAAAGGGTGGAATGTGTAACGCTGATATGAATGACAAAATGAAAAATACATTCTTAAAACATACTGACTTATTTCAACCCAACTTGGTGTGAAATATAAGCACCGACTCATGTAAGATTATTATCACTTGGGTAATTCTAAACATAATTAAGGGTCGGGAGGGGGAGAGGGGGGGGGGGGAAGTAAGATAAAGTTCCTATTCTCAAAACTACCCAAATAGTCAAGTAGTTTAAAATACTTTTTTAATTTATTATAGTTTTTTGACAGAATTAGGATTCAAAAACCTCGATAGATTTGTTTAGACAATAGACAGTATAACTAATTAAAGTCTGTTCATTTTGTACGTCAACTGTGGTTACAGTGATAATGAATGTGAACTATAGAGGAGAAAAGTGAGGACTCATACTGTGAGAATGTGATGAATGTGTGATGAAAGAATGTGTAAATAATTTTTAAGCTTATATGGATACGGAATACTGATTACCTGCGTAGTCGCTCTAATATGTATATAAATGGGGATACAATTCAGGTGGCCTCTGCAGGTAACTAACACACACACACACCACACACACACATATATATATATATATATATATATATATATATATATATATATATATATATATATGTATATCTATATACATACAGTATATGTAAATGAAGCCCTCCTTAAGATATCTTTTTCACATACTTCACATAATTAAAGGCCACAGCATAGCATATAAATATGATTCATACTAAACACCTTATATGCTCTATGTATCTATTTTAGATGTTTAACTACAAATCTTTTTATTTCCCTATGTAATTATAGTCTGCTTAATTGCCCTATTATAGGAAACTCCTTTTTCATTGTATTGTTGTGAAAGGATAAGAAAATATTAACTGAATGACGTAATCAGTTATATCTCTCTCTCTCTCTCACACACATATATATATATATATATATATATATATATATATATTATATATATATATATATATATATATATATATTGGGGTTGCCAATGTTATGTACTTGTAAAGTTAAACATTTAACATTTTTTGAAAGGATGTAAGTGTATGAGGCTTATTAGTAACGAGCTAAACCTTATTTTAAAGCTTGAAAATTCTTTTCCTCTTTCGAGTGGTATGCAGGACTTTTTTTTCCCATACTTTGACTTCTCTTGTTTTAGCCAATAATCACGACGAGGTAGTGATAAAAAGTCAGGCAAGTCTGTCTGCAGTGTAGTTATTGCGAGAACAAAGAAGTTGTCTTGAATATCTAGGCCTACACCATTTGCTGCTGTTTACCATTGCCATATTTTCGATGTCACACGCTTTAGAGTCCCTTCTGTTACGCTCGCGACGCGTAACCGTACTGAGGGACTTCGATTTATTGACGTATGTCAAAAGTATCTCAAAGAAAGAAACAGGGGGGCTGATAAGCTTGGCGATCGGGGACCATATGCAGACTTTTGGTGATTCGCCAGTCGCCAAAGAAAATTAAATATTCAGTATTTCCATTATTGTCACTGCTGTGTGGGTTGTGACACTGTTCGAATCGAGCGGCCTTGTTGTCAGTCTCTAGCTACGAACTAATAGATTTATGGGTTTCTAGTTTCTGTATCTTACAGTTTTTGTTTTTAATGCAAATTTATCTTAAAGATCCTCCTAGACTCAGTGAATCTTGTTACACCATTCGAAAGAGAACTTCAGACTTTGAAAGAAGATCTAACCGGACGCTGTAGGTAGCGCTGGATACTTTTGAAAAACCTCTCCAGACATCGAGAAATTTTTCTCGACTGTAAAATTTATGGACGAAAATGCTTGCAATTTCCCCCAAACTGTGACGATGAAAAATAAAACGATCTAACCTAAGTTTTATCTCACCTAACGTAGCGTAACCTAACTTAACCCAGCTAAGCCTATCCTAAACTAACTTAATCCAACCCACAATAACTTGCGATCCAACGTTTGGTCGATAAGACGGTGTTAATCCGAGAATTTTCTCTCCAGCTAATTGGTTGATTGTCTAAATATATTCTCCTATAGGTCATTTGGACACCCTATATAATATATATATATATATATATATATATATATATATGCGCTTCGGTGTGTAGTGGTTAGCGTCGGCCCCGGGTTCGAGACCCGGCGCGCAGCAAAACCCAGCTGTTCATCCTTCCACACAATAAAGAAAGTGGTTTGGTAGGTTAAATGGGTACCCTAAGTGGTCTAGTGGTTAAGACGCTGGGCTGCTGATGGGGCGTGGTTCGGATTCCAAGTTAAACTGTAGGTCTAAGGTGGAGTGAAAAGCTTGACCTTCGTCAGAATGAACAATTCGGCGGAAGCTAACCAAAGGTTATATATATATATATATATACACACACACATAACTACTGTTGTATTATATATTATTATTATTATTATTACAACTAACCCTACTTACTAAAAAAACAAACCGTCTGTACCTAAAACCGATACCATATATAGTTCATTCGTTATCATTAGACGCAGCCATTGCCTGCTATCACTAACATTCCTTGTAGAGAAGACTTGTTATCACCCAAAGATGATTTATAACATCCTTTCCAATAATTATTACGTGTATTGTGATAAAAGACGTCTTTTATAATTAGCTGGAATTGATTTAGAACGTTAGATAATATAAATAATTTTTATTTGTTTTTTGATGCCACATTTGGTATGTCGCCGATTTCGACAGTGGATATATATATATATATATATATATTGTGTGTGTGTGTGTGTGTGTGTGGCGTTAGGCGTTTTATGAGGCCGAAGAACGGTTCGTGGTTTTGGTGTGAAAGTGCAAATATGTAATATAAAAGAGGGTGGAAGTAAGTGTGTGTTTATGAGAGAGAGAGAGAGAGAGAGAGAGAGAGAGAGAGAGAGGAGAGAGAGAGAGCGAGAGAGAGAGAGAGAGAGAGAGAGAGAGAGAGAGAGAGAGAGAGAGAGAGAGAGAGAGCTATGCATTTTCGTGGCGTCCAAAAAAAATGACGTTCCTAAAGATTATTAAAATTTATGTTTCAGAGCCTTTTTGTAAGTCTTGTAAAATACTGTAAGTTTAAATCCAACTATTTCTGTTTATGCTCTTTAATGAGAGTTCCAAATTGTCGGGACAATTCTACTCCATTTACTGTCGTAATACGTACTCTTTATACTGTGAGAGGGAGTAAACTATGTGTGAGTGGCAAAAGAGAGTAGGAGAGGGAGAGAGGGAGAGTCTGGGGGATTGGGGTCTGTGTGAGAAAGAGGGAGACAGAGCGAGAGCGAGCAGTGACCGGCCTTGCATGCCATGTGCGACAAGGCCCCAACGCCATGTTGGTACCCCTGATGTCTTCCATGTTCGAATAAGGTAAGGTTGGCATCCCTATCAATAGCTTAGAGACATCCTGTATATCTCATACATTTTGGCAAAGCGAATTCCTTCTGCAATTCCTGATCAAATATTTCGCAAATATTTTATAATATGAATAAGGACGTAAATGTTTCTTTTGTAACTTCCTCACTGAATTTTAAGAACCATATGATAGAAATGATCGAGATATTTTGTTTTTAACTTCTTATATTTAACTATATTTGGTCTAGAAATTTTCTTACATATTGTTTTAGTAATTTCGAAGCATTAATATTTTTAAGCATAACTTATATTTACGATAATTGAGTTAGAAATGTCATAATAATTAAACATTTCTCGCTTTTGGATTTTTTAAAAATAGTTGTTGTATCATTTGTATTACTAATATTATTAGTAGTATATTATAATTAGTATGATTTACACTTTAAAATTACCTTAAGACTTAATTAGATTGAAAGAATTATTTCACTTACCATTTACGACAAAATTTTCTAATTTAAAAGATTGCTGTTGTTACCCATTGAAGAATTATTTTCTATGATTAGAACATGTTTAGAAAATAAAATTAAAGGGTACCCTAAAATAAATTTTACTAAAAAATCTTTCATTTATTTTTCATATTATTTTTTTATCATAATATCCTCACACCTGAGAACAGCTTTTAGCTGCTAATTTAACTGCAAAACTTAACTACTATTTTACTACAAAATTAACTTCCTTCAGTAATATAAATTACGGTAAAGCGTTTTTTTTTTTAAGAAATTAATTTCTTAGTGTTACCCTAAAAGATGTACATTTTCTGTGAAATTCAATCAACAGAAAATGGTAAATTGACTCAAATTTTAAGGGTGACTAAAACGTATGTAGAACGAAATTAATTTATAGTGTAGGTTTTTATTAGTATATCAAAATTTAGAGTTTTGGGAAAAAAAGAAATAAAAAAGGGACAATATAATGAGGAAGAATTTTAACAAACCTTAATATAATATAAGTTAATTTCATAAATAAAATGCTTGCACGTCAGTTCTTGTAATTCTTTTATTATTAAATAATAATGACTGATGCGCCGATCTATATCTTACCCTGTCTGTTCCAGATAAATAGAACTAGTTCCAGAGAATCTGGGGCCCCTGGAAAATCGTGAGGTGTGTCCCAGTTTAGCACAGAAAAGTAGAAGTGTGTATTGGAGCAGGGCCGTTTCTAGCATTTTTGGGGCCCCTAGACGATATTTTTTTTGGTGGCCCATAGCTAAACCCAATTATTAGTTTCACTGCAAAACATTATATTCAAACCTGAAAATTTCTAAATTTGAGGCCTCCCTTAAGTTTGAGGCCCAGGCCAAATGGCCCTCCTAGCCCCCCTTCTGCCCTTCTGATAGGCCCTATATATATATATATATGGAAAGTCCCACGTGCCATGCAAAAAGTCCTTAACTTTTCCATCCATAAGGCAACGCGATCATGCTGTTTATATATATATATATATATATATATATATATATATATATATATATATATATATATATATATGTGTGTGAGAGAGAGAGAGAGAGAGAGAGAGAGAGAGAGAGAGAGAGAGAGAGAGGAGGAGAGAGAGAGAGAGAGAGAGACATAAATAGGACAGAAAGCGAAATGGTTACTAACTTTTTTCATTTATTTTAAAGAATATGCCTATAACTAGCATTGCACACAGTAAGCCAAATTTGCATTGCCAAAATGAAAATTTTCATTGAAAGTTTGTGTTTCTTTTGTTGTAATTTTTAAACATAATTAACACTGCACACTTTTAGATGCCATAATGTCAATTATGGTAAACCAGATTACCAAATGAAATTACCAGATTGAAATAATTTTGTGAAAGAAAATAAAGGATTTTATTTTTTAGTTTCGAATAAAATTAAATATAAAAAGATATAAATAAATTATAAATTAATATAATAAATAAATTATTAAATTATAAATAACTAAACATAAAATGCGAAGACTGATGGGGCACCCTAACCGCCGCGGGGTCCTAGGCAGTCGCCTATTTCGCCTATTAGAGGAAACGGCCCTGATTGGGAGCCCCCTAATACACTCCCCTTTCTTTGAGACAGTTTTGTCGATTTGTTTGAAATTTGCGTCTGGTTTTAGCTAAATTTTTATTGCCCTCTGGGTATTGGGGGCCTCTATGGGGTTTCCAATTTACGGAGACCCCGTGCTGTTGCACTGACTGCACATACCTGGATCCGGCATTGCAAACAAACATTCAACTTGCTTAATCGATTAATTTCTTCCTAAATTTTAACATTGAAACCGAAATAGTAAATTATTTAAATAAAACGTAATCTTTATCTTTTTTAATTTCATTTTTAATATTGTTGGTTCTACTTCGACTTTAATAATAAGTAGCCTTGCTTATTTATTTTAAAATCTTACTATTTGTCTTGTTGGTGCATATTTCAGTTTGTTATGGTTTGTTTAATACACACACACACACACACACACACATACATATATATATATATTATATATATATATATATATATATATATATATATATATCCCCGCAAGGGGGTTCTAAGCTCGTGCTCTTGAGTGCTTTTTGTGCTCGTTTGTACGTGCTTGTCCCTGGAGGTTTCACGTGTGCCCTCCCGGCCCTAGCACCCAAAGATGATGGGGCTCGACCCTGCAGTCCTTGTCATCCTTGGTCTTTTTCCACTTCGACTGTCTCCTCCACCCTTTCTTTTTCCTCTGTCTTTCCTCTCACTTTTTCCTTGTTTTTCCGCCGAGATATGCCCTTTTAAATAGAGGCGAATCGGTTCTTCCCGAACATAAATAAATAAATATATATATATATATATATATATATATATATATATATATACAGGGCCGGATCTAGAAGTTGCGAGGCCCTAGGCAGATCTAGAAATTGCGAGGCCCTAGGCAGATCTAGAAATTGCGAGGCCCTAGGCCTATATATATGAAAATATGGACTTAATTATCGGTACTATACCAGCAATATTAGAATCCCGCATAGACAGAACTATACCAGCACTTAAAAATTAAACCAAACCAAAATAATCACGCATGGAAATTGTATAAGAAATATAAATAAACCATACAAATAAGTATAAATTATAATATGAATCAAGATTTGTATCGAAAATATAAGACAATGATTTTTAAGATTTATATAATATTATAGGTAATGACTTTCCATAGTATACAAACGTTTTTCATATGTGATGTATAAGAGATGTTGACATTTCATTTTTTATAATAGTGAGCGATCGACTTATCAGGCTAAATATTAATGCTTTAATATTTGATTCAGATGCTCCTTGAATATTACAGCAATGCTTTTCTACTTTTCTTCGAGCTAAACTCTTCAATTAATTGAGAATAAATACTCTAATGAATTTGTTATATCGTTTTCTATTGATAACATAGCTAATGATTGCAATCTCGCTTGAGACATGGTGGAACGCAAATATGTTTTAATAAGTTTGAGACGCGAGAAACTTCTTTCAGCCGAAGCAACAGTAACTGGGATGGTTAATACTATTCGAAGTGCAACATAAACATTAGGATAAATCTCACTTAGTTGTTTTTGCACTATATAAACAAGGGCATTTCCGAGATCTGTTTTCTCAGGTATAAACCTACAAATTACTTTAAGTTCTTCATAGAGTTCTGTTCTAAATCATTAATATCACTTGAACAGAACGCGCAAAACGGCTTGAGCGAGGCCCCCTTTGGCGCGAGGCCCTAGGCGATCGCCTAGTTCGCCTATAGCTAAATCCGGGCCTGTATATATATATACCTCGTAGCAGCAGTTCCGTGCGTTGGTCTCTCTTCACATGAAAGTGTATATATTGCATGATTCTTGCAACCTTGCAGAGGTTCCGTGCGTCGGTCTCTCCTCACACGGAGGTCAGATTGTTGGCCCTATATTTACATCAGGCCTGATGTAAGAGAATGTTGCTGTCTTGAGCTCTCCATCTCACATACCCAGGCGCGCCCAGCTCATTCGGGACCATCCTGAGCCAGGCTTTTAATCTTCTTCTGAAGACTTATACTTTGATATCAGTGATATTCCTGATTCCTTTGGGTAACTGGTTAAATCTCATTGGCCCTCAGACAACAAAGCCACTTCCCTTCAGAGTTGAGGATGTCCCTTGTCTAGTCTTCAGTTTTGGAAGGCGCTAGGACAGTTTGCCTACGGACAATTTGCCTACGGACAGTTTGCCTACGGACAGTTTGCCTACGGACAGTTTGCCTACGGACAGTTTGCCTACTGGACAGTTTGCCTACTGGACATTATGCCTATGGACACCATGCCTATGTGGCATATTTATCCTTACCTTATTTAACTTATTTAACTTATTTAACTTCAGATTCATGCAAAAGAATTAATTCAAAATTAAAATGTGTTGTTGCCCTTAATAGCATAAATGTCTGAAAATATATCAAGTAAGAAAGGGAAACAGAAGTTTTCACATAATGGATATTTGTATGTGTTTGATAAATGTAGCAAGCGCGACCCTTCGTTACTTTTTTGGCGGTGCGAGCAAAAGAGTCAGTGTATTATAAGGTGTATATATAATATGGGTACTTTTCCGTTATCTGCCCCCTTGACGATTGGTTAGGTTAAGTCGTGATATTTTCGTTAAAACTAACGAAAATATCACGACTTAACCTAACCAATCGTCAAGGGCGTACAGTTGACCTAACCGGGCAGTGACGATTGGTTAGGTTAAGTTGTGATATTTTTGATAGTTTTAATGAAAATATCATGACTGAACCTAACCAATCGTCAATGGGGCAGATAACGGAAAAGTACCCATATTATATATACACCTTATAATACACTGACTCTTTTGCTCGCACCGCCAAAAAAGTAACGAAGGGTCGCGCTTGCTACATTTATCAAACACATACAAATATCCATTATGTGAAAACTTCTGTTTCCCTTTCTTACTTGATATATTTTCAGACATTTATGCTATTAAGGGCAACAACACATTTTAATTTTGAATTAATTCTTTTGCATGAATCTGAAGTTAAATAAGTTAAATAAGTTAAATAAGGTAAGGATAAATATACCACATAGGCATGGTGTCCATAGGCATAATGTCCAGTAGGCAAACTGTCCAGTAGGCAAACTGTCCAGTAGGCAAACTGTCCGTAGGCAAACTGTCCGTAGGCAAACTGTCCGTAGGCAAACTGTCCGGCCACGGTTTTGGAACGCTCCACATTCTACTTTTCCTATTTTTCAGTGTTGTTCAATGCCTGTCAACGGATTAAGTTCAAATTACGTGGAAGATTTCACTGTTTTACAAAAAACATCGCTCTCCCGTATACACATTCAGAGTACGAGCAGCCCACTGTATTATTGTCAAGTACATAGATGGTCAATGCACTGACAAGTCTTTCGTACGTGGTTCATCACCACTTGAGTGCCTCTGTCGTTAGTTTGCATTGCAGCTACTTCTAGCTCTATAAGTCCGGGTTTGTGTTTCCTTCCCAAGGTGCCACAAATGCACCCGTTTCAATCACTAATCACTAATAGATTTATATCACCTCAGGCTTGCTCTATACAAACTGGAACAAGAACTCAGAATCTCTGTAATTTCGAACCATCTCTTTGTCTATGCCTTTAGTTTACTTCTTTATAATATTAGCATAGTTACCATCAACTATCATAATTTTTATAACAGTTTCCAATTCAATCAAATTAGAAGTAGAGTTGCAATTTAACCAAGTTAATTATTGAAACATTTAAACATTCTAATATCTTAATATTTTCAAACTTATTTTTAATTTAATTTTACGTATCAACTAATATAGTCTAGTCCAGTTAAACTTCGAAAATATATTTAGTCTTACCGTAGAGTTGAGACGGAGGCTTATATATATATATTATTTTCTATTTCTTTAAACCCTTTTAAAAAAAATATTTTTAACTTTGCCATTCCCTTTGCCTTCCCTCAGTGCCTCATTCCCCCTCTCTTGGTTCTCATATACCCACCATGCCCATTTACTCCCCTCCCTTAGTTCTCCCTTTGCTTTTACTAATTCTACACCGAGTCTCCATGTACCCTTTTTTTTCATCCATTGAGTCCATTTTCCTCAGTTAGCAATCTTTCATCTTTTTAACCCTTTCATATTCCTATTTTATCCTTCCTTCTTATCCCCTTTAGCTATCCCTTGGCCCCTATTTCCATCCTCCTGAATCTGCACAACCTGTTCCCCTCTTATCTTAAGAGCGACCGGAGCACTTGACCCTGTCCGGTGTAATTGGAACTCTGCGAAGTCCCTCTTGAGACTCACAGAAAACGGAGACGAAGCGGAGAGAAAAAGAAAATTAAAGGGTAGACCAAAGAAAGAAAAAGGAACAAATATACTTACATTAATTATTATTAAATAATTAGTTACTAGTTATGTAGTAATGATATAAATAAATATTTATACGTATATGTAAGCCCAGGAACTAAAATTAAAATGATTATTTGAATAAACCAAACTTTTGTAATTTATAAAAATTATATAATTAGTTATCACAAAAATTAAAACACCTTGCATAGTTTTTATTATTATTATTATTATTATTATTATTGTTATTTTTATTATTTATTATTAACATTAATGATGTTATATATTAAAAAATAATGAATTTAAAATACAAAGCTAACATTAACATAAGTTACATGACGGTAATCTCAGTGAAATCAAGTTAAATAGTTACAAATAAGAAATATCGCACACTATACCAAAGAGTTAATCAAACTATATATATATATATATATATATATATATATATATATATATAAGTAAACAACCACAGGGAAAAGTAAAAAGAAACACGAAGTCCGAGCGCTTTCGTGATATAGTCACATCTTCAGGGAAAAACAAGAAATAGGATATATATATATATATATATATATATATATATATATATATATATATATATATATATAGCGGGTGTGCCATAAAAAAGGGTACATTTTAAAAAGGTTATAAAATCAACATTTGTCATTTAATTTTTAATAAAACTTCTACATAATAAAACATATGTATTTATCAATATGCAAACAAGTTTTCAGACTAAAATATCAAATAATTCAAATTCTATCAACAGTTAACGAAAGAGTATGATTTTTCTACTTAACATGCAAAAATTATTAAACCTTTTTAATATTTTTTATGAAAATAATTTTTAACGTAAAATTTACCTTAAATTATTAAAAAAAATTGTCCGAAATGCTTTCCTTCTATTTCAATAACTTTTTTTATTCTTGGTCGGACTTCATCTATGGCTCGATTTACTCGTTCCTGTGGAAGCTCTTCCCATTTTTGAATGATGATCTCGCGTAAATGAGCGACATTTTTTATCCTAGTCCTGTAGACTCGCTCTGCTAAGTTCTCCCCTATTCCGGACAAGAATAAAAAAAATTATTGAAATGGAAGGAAAGCATTTCGAACAATTTTTTTAATAATTTCAGGTAAATTTTACGTTAAAAATTATTTTTATAAAAAAATATTAAAAAGGTTTAATAATTTTTGCGTTAAGTAGAAAAATCATACTCTTTCGTTAACTGTTGATAGAATTTGAATTATTTGATATTTTAGTCTGAAAACTTGTTTGCATATAGATAAATACATATGTTTTATTGTGTAGAAGTTTTATTAAAATTAAATGATAAATGTTGATTTTATAGCCTTTTTAAAATGTACCCTTTTTTATGGCACACCCGTTTATATATATATATATATATATATATATATATATATATATATATATATATGGCTAATCCAACTGTACTAAAGAAAAGTTAGATAAACTATGGCATAGTTGCATGGATTAACCATGCAAACATTGAACCACAGTCAACCATATATTTAGTTGTTTTAACCCTAGATTTTCTCCGTGTATCCTCTGAATATTTTCTATTTCAACCAGTTTCGAAATGGAGTACACTGAAAAAGTACTCTCAAGATTGGTTTAGAATTATGAATGGACTTTAATAGTAAGATTATTACTACTTATTATTATTATTATTACTAATTATTATCAACCGGGGTTAATAATATAATTAGGCAGGAGTGACAGAAACTGGCACAGCGCTCAGGCCATCCCACGCGATCCATTGTGCTAATTCCTGTATTATTATTATTATTATTATTACCAACATCATTGGGATTCGAACCCCCGATCCCCGCAGTGTCTTCACTTCGCTTATTAGGAAACGGTGTTACCAACTGAGCTTCGGAATTTGTTTTTTAAAAAAAGATCATTCTTTCCTTTAATAACAGGGAAATATCAGCAATATATATATATATATATATATATATATATACTTGATGAAAATAACTACGAAGGAAAAAGGAAACACAGAATGGTGCTCAAGCGCTTTCGTCTAATGACATCCTCAGGAACATTCCTTAGACGAAAGCGCTTGAGCACCATTCTGTGTTTCCTTTTTCCTTCGTGGTTATTTTATATATATGATATATAAGTTTATCCATCCCATGGGAATTGCAATATTTTTGCCAAATACTTTTGCAGATGGTCAGTGTACAAATGAGTCTTCCGTACGCAGCTCATTCCACCTGAAATGGGTATCCCTACGGGGATTATAGTCACCCAGGGTAGAACTATACAAGTTCCGGGTACATGAATCATCGGGAGCATTATGCCATTGTGTGTATGTGTGTGTGAGAGGGGGGAAAGGGAGGTTCTCTTTGATGGTAAATAAAAATCTGCCTTGTCTTTAGTCTTCGAATAATAATAACATATATATATATATATATATATATATATATTTTAAAGTAGGGTTGTTTAACCTCCTTCGTAACATCTAAGGTCATATGACGGAGGGGACCTACAGCTTTACGTGGGATTCAAACCACGGGTCGCTACATAATCTGGGCGCAGAGGACGGTCTCCCATCCAACTACTACCCAGACCCAATGTCGCTTAACTTTGCTGATCTTCATATATATATATATAGATAGTAAGATAACCTTAATTACTTGCTTGCTCTACACAAACTGAACCAAAAAATCAGAGAAAGCAATATATGAAGCACATTTAATAACGTTTCAGTATATTAAAGGTCTCATAATGACGATGAATAGATCGGTATTTCAGTCTTCTATGAAATAACAGTAAAGCACGAATGAGTGAAACAACTCTCTCTCTCTCTCTCTCTCTCTCTCTCTCTCGCTCTCTCTCTCTCTCTCGTTTCTTCAGTCTGGATAACAGTGGAATTGAAATTACGAGTACATCCTGTTATAATCTCTTCAATATTAGGAGGGTATGAGGGGTATCATAGGTCGAGCATAATATTATTTAAAAAAATATAAGTTTATTTGTATTTATATTTAAAGAATACATACAATTAAAGTCAACTCTTATGGCTCTTAAAAAGAGAATTTAGTGCCACAGATTGGGACTTGGAAATACCAATACTTTTTTGTATACAGCTCAGTCATATATATATATATATATAGTTGTTAAATGCGCTATATATGCCTATGGTTTTAAAGCATAGGTTAATTTTTTTCTATTCACTGCCAGATAACTATAACCTAAAAAAAAATGTTAATTTAACACCAGAGCATCTAATAGGGCAAAATGGGTAATTATACCTGTCATTAACTTCAATTTCGTTTCAAAAGTGACTCCGCACTTGACGCTATTTTTTATAGCTAATAAACTAAAGATTATATCTTTTTCCTCTTTCTGTAGCACCCCGAATTGTTCAGGCATTTGCAAAGCTGTTTAAATCCCATTTAGGCAGTGGTGGAGTCCGTTTTACGATAAGGCAATTGTTAAGAAAGGTCCTAGGCAATTTATATAGAGTCTGGCACTGTTTGTAAGCCATTTGAGAAGGGATCTGGCAATTTGCCTTATCGGGGCCACTTCTTCTTATTTGTTCCCAGTAAGAATTAAATCTAATATTGAACATTCCATCAACCTGACATATTTCTTTATTAAAAATCACACGCGTTTAAGCTGTTTGAAGCCTATGTATAGTATCATATTCCCCTAATGTTATAAACAAGTTTCTCCTCAGAGTATAATGAAATATGTAATAATATTAAGGGTTATTTTCAACTACGCGTGTTTGTGTGTATATATATATATACGTGCATACTGACGCAAGTTGTATGAAATACTATATAATCTCCATTTTGGATAAAGAGTTAGTGAATTGGTTTTGAGTGAAATTTGTGATTTCTATTCGCGTTATAAAGATGTTAAAATTAATGAAAAAGATAATAAATTTAACATTGCAAGAGAAATTGCATAAACACAAGCTTTAATATCGAGGAATGCATGAAGTTAATATTAAAAAAAGAAATATATATATATATATATATATATACAGACTCGAAGTTGACTCATCACCTTTACGCAATGATTATAGCAATTAATATCCTCGCTTTATCGACTTACGTTTGTGTGATTAAGCCTTCAGACAGAGTTAATTCTTTGTTTTCTATATTTTGACGCCCCTTGGCACCCCTTCATTCATTTTTAAACACTTGAAATTATTAAAGAATTGAATATCGCATCTTTATATATATACAGTCCGTTCATTCAGACAGCACCGGTCATCCCTGAACTCTATTATCTGATGGTGGGGGAAAAAGGGGGGCGGTTCGATTCGATTCTCGCAGAAATATCTTTTTTTAACTTTTATTTTTTTACATATATATATATATATATATATATATATATATATATATATATATATATATATATATATATATATATATATGCTATACTTTGACCCAATTGAAAAATTTTTAAGTCAATACATTTATTTTCCACTTAAGAGGTTTTGTTTCGAAAGATGCCTCTCGAGTTTAGGGCAAGAACGAGAGAATTAAGAATTAGTTATCTGTTTTCATTTGTAAAAAATAGAGTCACTGTTTTTACAGTTTTTAGTTTACGTTTTTCTAGTGTGTGTGTGTGTGTATATGTATATGTATACGTGTGTATGTATGTGTGTTTGTGTGTTTGTATGTCCTATATAGGGATATATTACAGGTAACTTGAAAAATTTATGGTTTCAAGTATGTATAAATTATGTCCTTTACGCTTCTCTTTGGTTTTATATACGAGTATAGGGTCGCCTAATATCAATTACAATGATCCCGTATGAGCGGTACAGTTTATTTCAGTGATTTACAGTTTCCACACACGGATAAACGGAAAGATATATAATAATAATATAATAATTCAAAATATACGTTCATTATTATTATTATTATGGAATAGACGTTCATTATGGAAATGTATGAAAAGTAGAGAAATTATGTAGTGGCGAATGTATGAACAAACAATAATAACAAACTATTAATTTGTAAAATTTAAACTGAATCGGAATTGGAATTAATTGTTGTTCCTTATTCCACTACATAATAATCCTATAATCAACGCTTGACTTTTGTAAAACAGTCTTTGTTATATAATATTACTACACACACACACATATATGTATATATATAAGGCATTGTTACATTTTTCTGTTTCTCTGATTTTTCTTTTTCTTATTCTTTTTACCTCTTTTTACCTCTAACTTTGTAGAAGAAGAAGAAGGAAGAAGAAGAAGAAAGAGGAGAACGGGATAAAGCGGAGTAAAGCGGGGTAAAGTGGGGTCGCATCCCATCTATAATGGCTCTCACCTGAATTCGTCTTTGTTCGCGTTTTGTTTTCATACGAAGAATGACGCCAAGAGATGTTTGGTACCAATGCAGATTTGGAGAAGGTTTTTTTTTTTCGGATCGTTTTCGCCTCAAGGTTTAGATTAGATTGTGAGCCTTTCCTGCCAAAGATTGATGGTTGGAGCTGATAAAGAAATTTTGAATCCACTTCACACCCAGTAAATAATAATATAAAATGTGAATGAACTAGGTTCCCTTCTATTTATTTATTCTGATAAGTATAAACTGGTGAACAATTATAATAGAATTTAAAAATAGTCGAAATGAAATCAGACTTATAGTATACATATATACAGGGTGAACCAAAAGGTCGTACCCCCCCCCATGTAGGATATTTATTAATTAAGTTAGTGTTAATTATTAAATTGTATAGGTCGTGGAGTTATATATATATCTATGCCGCTTTTTGCTGATGTACTGTGTATATGTAGTCAATCATTTGACAGTTAGGTTACTTATAAAGTTGATCTGGAAAGAATTAGATCTGATGGGGGCCGAATTTTGGGTCACCTTTTATATATATATATATATATATATATATATATATATATATATATTATATATATATATATATATATATATATACATACACACATTTAACTGCAATGACCACGCAGTATATTAATGTATAGAAACGACGTAAGTATAGAGGAGCGTTCTGCACACGAGGAAGAGAAATAACGAACAAATGAAAAATGAGGTACCCGCCCGGGAATCGAACCCAGGATCTTCCAATTGCCGGTCAGAGAATGTAGGAGAATTACGACTTCTTACTGATCGAGGCCTGTGGTGTAGTGGATAGCATATCTGACCGGCAATTGGAAGATCCTGGCTCGATTCCCGGGCGGGTACCTCATTTTTCATTTGTTCGTTATTTCTCTTCCTCGTGTGCAGAACGCTCCTCTATACTTACGTCGTTTCTATACATTAATATACTGCGTGGTCATTGCAGTTAAATGTACATATTCACGATTTGCGAGGGTGCCCTCTTAGGGCATTGGTTTCTGCCCTATGTAGGAGAATTACGACTTCTGACTGATCGAGGCCTGTGGTGTAGTGGATAGCATATCTGACCGGCAATTGGAAGATCCTGGGTTCGATTCCCGGGCGGGTACCTCATTTTTCATTTGTTCGTTATTTCTCTTCCTCGTGTGCAGAACGCTCCTCTATACTTACGTCGTTTCTATACATATATATATATATACAGGGTGAGTCAAAAGTAGCGCCCGATTTCTGTTTTTTCGGCTGTCAGATTCTTTCTGGGAAGTCATGTTGTTAATAATTGTCTTGCAGATTATTAATTTTCTTAGTTTATTTATTTTTGTTTTTGTTTTGCAGGTTATTGCTGAGAGTTTGGAAAGTTACTGAATTTGCACCAAATTGAACCATGAATTACCTTTCAATGAATCAACGCATTGCGGCCGTGAAACATTACTACAAATGTAATGAACAACCAACGATGGCGGCACGCCATTTGGCACAGGAATTCGATATTAACCCACCCCAGGGAAGAAACATACGATTGATTGTCGAGAAATTTGAAGCAACAGGGTCGGTAGCCACTGCAAAGAAGTCCGGTCGTCCGAAAACGGCAACGAATGTAGCTAAGGCTGAAGAAGCCATCAGGAGACTGGAACAAAGTCCGCAAAAGTCAACTCGCCGTTTATCTGCAGAGTTGGAAGTGAGCCAATCAAGTGTTATCCGTATCCTTCACCAGAAAAAATGGAAACCTTACATTCCACGCTTACTGCATGCCCTTCATGATGGAGATGACGACCGCCGTCTTCAATTTTGCGAAGAGTTCTTAGCTAAACTTGACGAAGAGGACACAATGCTAGACACATCTGGTGGTCAGATGAGGCATGTTTTAAGCTTAACAGCACAATTAACAGACACAATTGTGTCTACTGGGCTGCGGAGAACCCAAGAGTGACAGTTGAGAAGGAGGTAAATTTACCTGGCGTGACAGTTTGGGCAGCCATATCTCCATTAGGGATAATTGGACCCTTTTTCTTTGAGGGATCTGTCACTGCAGAAATTTACCTGGATATGCTGCAAACCTCTTTTGGCCCAGGGTACAAGATCAGGACTGTTATTTCCAGCAAGATGGAGCTCCACCTCATTATGGACGTCATGTTCGTCAGTGGCTTGATGAAAACTTTCCCGGAAAGTGGATCGGCCGCCGCGGTCCGATCGAGTGGCCGGCACGCTCCCCAGACCTTACACCTCCAGATTTCTTTCTTTGGGGGCTCATGAAAGACCTTGTTTATCGTGAAAAGCCTCGTACCATTCAGGAATTGAAGGCTCAAATCACTGCAAAGTTTGAGGAAATTGATATCGAACTCTGCAGGCGTGTGTGCCACTCTGTGCCTGCTCGGCTGCAATTGTGCATCGATCACGAGGGAGGGCACTTTGAAAATTGCAAGTAAAACAGCTTGGTACAGTCCCGTAATAATTTTCCCCAGAATAAATGGTTAGATAAACATGTCATTCATTTATTTCTACCTTCTTGTACACTGTAATACAAATGGCAAACAATCAACTGACAGAAATCGGGCGCTACTTTTGACTCACCCTGTATATATATATATATATATATATATATATATATATATATATATATATATATAATGTCTGCACTATACATTACATTTATCTTTATCTTTATACCCCCAGTTAACAACACATTCCTTGTAAACAATTGACGTCAAAACATGCATGTACCATGTTTAAAACATTAAAAATATGACTATATAATTATATAAACAATATTAAGATAATTTTTAATGTTAAGTGAATACCACACATTTTCTTATATATATATATATACACACACACACACAAAGAGTTATTTCCTTTGATGATTCATTATTATTATTTTGAAGTCTCTAAAATGCTTATGTGGAGATTCTGTTCTTCATTCCGGAATCCTTTGATTATGGTGACTCAGTATATCATCCCTTCGTTGCCCAGACAATGAAGTTTATACCTTTGATGAAATTTCTTTCATCCAACTTGAGGACGAAATCTGACTGCGCGTTTCAAAGCGTCTTGCTGCTTCCTCAAATACGCAAATGGCGGGTTGCGTAGATGTTTTTCTGATCTCTCTTCTAGATTAATAAAAAAACTTTCGTGGAAAGATAAGAATGACGGTGAAAGCACAGTTTTAAACACAGTTTTAGTTCACAGAAAAACGCTATACGCAAGAATGAATGAGAAAGAAGAATTACAAATGAATATCGTATTTGTTCACTACACTTAGTTTTTAGAGAATCTGACAGACTTTTCTCATAGAGCACATTCTCAGACGACAACATACTTTTGAACTCTCGGAGCAGTGAGTCAAAACCTCCCCCAATCACTGCCTATGAAAATTCCATTAGGTGTCGCGTATAAATTTGGAACCTGGAAAGAATTTCTAAGCTGAGCTGAAAAGATAACGGATATCTACTAATGCATGCAGATATTAAGACAATTTATAAACTAGTATAGATTAAAAAAGATTACGACAAACTTTAAAATGCGTAGAATAATACTGTATGATTACCTAATCTAATAAAACACCCAACACAACGCAATGGACTAACCAACTATTACACGATCACGGCCAAATCTATCCATAATAAAACAGTTAAGAAAAGCTAATTTATAACTAAGTTTTCAATAAATTTAATCAAATGATTGTACTTACGTATTATCGGGACTACCAAACCGTTTATTATGTATTTTGGATCAAGTAAAGATAAGCACCCCCAACCTTTTTTAGTTAGCTTTATAAGGCTAACTAACGAAAATATCACGACCTAACCTAACCAATCGTCAAGGGCGTACAGTTGACCTAACGACTGATTAGGTTAAGTCGTGATATTTTCGTTAGTTAGCCTTATAAAGCTAACTAAAAAAGGTTGGGGGTGCTTATCTTTACTTGATCCTGTATTTTTGCCCGGTTAGGTCAACTGTACGCCCTTGATGAATGGTTAGGTTAAGTTGTGATAGTTTCGTTAGTTTAAACGAAAATGACGTTTGGTAGTCCCGATAATACGCAAGTACCCAAATGATTTTAAAGTCTTACTCTGAATTTAACTTTTTTGGAAAGAAAGAATAAAAAACCTTTCCACACTTATAATCTCTTTTCTTTTTTTTCTTTTTTTGTTTCAGAGACAAGGGCATCCTTATTGGTTTAAGATCTCGAGGGTTTGGCTTCGCTTTGTTATTGGAGTTAAGTTGACTGTATTGTTTACCAAATCTTATGAATGTTCAATGAATACTCCTTGAGATTAACAGAGCTTTTGTAGGTAATCATCTTAAGATAGAAATATCGTGTGTGTGTGTGTGTGTGTGTGTGTATATATAATGTAAATTTCTATGTACCTTTTTCATTTCTAACAATTATTGAACTCTCAAATAATATATATATTTTGTTTTTTACAGAAAACGTCTGTACATGTACGTTTGTATCCGCCCATATGTACTTACATCTATGTCGGGAGTAGGCCTACATAGAATTAATTTGCAGGAAACCAAAGAATTCTAAACCATACACCGATGGTTCAAAAGTCTTATCTAATTCATGGCCCACTTCCTTCATGAAACCTCCATGACCACCTGTATCCTTAAAATTCTGACTTGTATATCTGACCTACATCGACCTCAGAAATGACCCGAACACAACTTAACCAAGTTTTTCACAATAAAGTTATTATTCATCAATAACTTAGTTGTGAAAGAGGAAATATGACTGGGTTCAAAATAATTTCGAAGTCCCCCTCAAAGCATCGTGTGGCGACATTCTTTTAAGAAGATAAAAACCAAAGAATTGCAATAAAGAAGATAGTTATCAAAAAGAATTATCGTATAGAATAAAATTATTATCGTTACGTCATACTATTACGTCATATTGAGTCATGTCATATCGTTTTACCGTAATAAACTGTAAAAATTGAGATGTTTTAGAGGCTAAAGACGTAAGTGTGTGGCATTTAAGTTATTTTATATATATATATATATATATATATATATTTCCTACACAGATTTACGCTTAGATTGTATACAGATGTGATCAGAATAAGAGAGACCGACAAATGACACTCAAAAATGGTGTCAAATTTAGATCAAAAGATTGTCTAAAGGGGGGGTGGGGGGTTAGCTTCTGTTTATTTTCTCCTGGGAGGTGACGTCATCGGGGACACATCTGAACGCTGTGACGTCATCAGCGTACTTCGCCTCACCTTCTGACGTCACGGGAACAACACAATACAGGAACTATTTTCTTTTAAGTGTTTTGCTAGTTACTCAAACTCATTGAATGGATGGTCTAAAGTATAAATATTTTTTGTTTATTTTTTTTATTTATTTAAAGGAAATTTGATTTTGGCATCCGTAATCAATTTAAATATTTTTTTAGATTATACATTTTTTTTTTAATTAGTCATCCAACTGCGATGGTAACGCACTTGAAAACTTATTTGCGTGTGTATATATATATATATATATATATATATATATGCGCCTCGGTGGTGTAGTGGTTAGCGTCGTCTGACTACGAATTTATCGGCCCCGGGATCGAGACCCGGTGACGCAGCCGGCGCCCAGCAAAACCCAACTGTTCATCCTTCCACACAATAAAGAAAGTGGTTGGTAAGTAAATGGGTACCCTGGATGGCCTAGTGATTAAGACGCTGGGCTGCTGGTGGGGCGTGGTTCGGATTCCACGTTAAACTGTCGGTCTAAGGTCAGAATGAACAATTCAGGCGGAAGCTAACCAAAGGTGTATATATATATATATATGAAAAATTATTTCACGAAAGTGACACGTGAAAAATATTTATGATGAATAAAACCACGAAGGGAAAAGAAACACAAAGGGGTGCTCAAGCGCTTTCGTCTAATGACATCCTCAGGAACACTGGAGTGAAAGGACAGATCAAGGCAATATATAGGTTACAAAAATAAACATACATACATACATATACATATATATATATATATATATATATATAGTAAGCATAGAAAAAATTGTGGGAGGAGCAAACACATTTGTATGGGAAATTGACACTTTTAGCACTTTGGCCGACATTCAATATAAATTCAAATGGCTTGTTTATGGGACAGGTCACAAAAGAATAAAGAAATAAAAATAAATATAAATATAAATTGGGAAAAAAAAAAAATTAATTACAAAATAGTGCCTTAGTGATATATATGTCACAGCCTAAATAACCATAAAGAAATAAACCAACAAATAAAAAAAACCACAAATATATATATATATATTACTTACTTACTTTTGTTACTTTTGTTGAGTTTGAACGACGGTTCAGGATCGACCTGCGGTCGACCCCTCTGCAGCATCCCGCCTCATTTGCGGGACTTGGTGAAGGAGGGAATTGCTCTCTGATCGCCTCCTGCCCTCGTAGCCAGCCACGCATGGCTGGTCAGGGACTTTGCACAAGAATCTGTCCAGCTGGTTCTTGAAGTTATTCAGGTTGGTGTGCTGGAGATTCCTCACTTCTTTTGGAAGGACATTGAAAAGCTTTGGGCCCTGTATTCTGAGGGTATTTTCCATCCTCGTTTTCATGGCTCCTTGTCCCACTGCAGCTGGGACCGTACAAAATCTGCCTCTTCTCTCATTCCAGTTTGTTTCTATTTCATTTCTGAGGTTAGGGACAGAGCCCTCAAGTATGTTCCATATGTATATTATTGTGTACCGCTCTCGCCTTCTTTCAAGAGAGTAGAGTTCCAGGGATTGTAGTCGAGACCAGTAGTCTTCACCTTCCGTTTCCTCTATATTAGACGTAAAAGTCCTTTGTATAGCTTCAATGCTCGCAATGTCTCTTTTTCTGTGTGGGCTTGTGAGTACTGAGCAATACTCAATTATTGGTAGGACTAGACTCTTCCATAATTTGAGCATGATGTTTGCTTTTCTGCTGCGGAAGCTCCTCCAGATGATTCCCATTATTTTTCTAGCCGTTGTGATTTTGATTTTATAGTGCTCTCTGAATTCTGCATCCGACGACATTATTACTCCAAGATCCCTGACTTGTGGATTTGGTGTTATCTGTTTGGCTTGCGGAGTTTTGTACCCTTTTTTCTGTAGCTCTTTGTTATTACCATATCTTAGAAGTTGGAATTTTTCTTCGTTGAACTTCATATTGTTGTCTTCTGCACACTGGAATAATGTTTCAATGTCGTTTTGTAGTTTTCTTACGTCATCTTCGTTCAATATTTCCTTACATATCTTCGTGTCATCTGCGAAGCATGATACAATACTGTCCTTAATATCTGTATCAATATCTGCAATCATTATTATGAACAGCAAGGGAGCTAATACTGTCCCTTGTGGGACAGAGCTCACGACTTCCGAGACTTCCGATTTAACTCCGTTTACCACCACTTTTGCGTTCTTTGCGTCAAGAAATTAAATATCCACCTTCCTAGCTTTCCAGTAATTCCTGTATCCTTAAGTTTGTGTGCTATGATTCCATGGTCACATTTATCGAAGGCTTTAGCAAAATCAGTATATATTACATCAATGTTTTGTCCTCGACACAATGTTCCTAATATTTTCTCCTGGTGGTCTAGTAGCTGTGACAGACATGATCTACCCGCCCTGAAGCCATGTTGATTTGGGTTGTACAAGTCTTTTTCTTGTAGGTAGTAGGTAATTTTGGCTCTAATTATGCGTTCAAAACACTTTATAAGGTGTGAGGTGAGAGCCACTGGCCGATAATTTTTGGGCATTGCTCTGTTACCACCTTTAAATAGGGGGGCAATATTCGCGTTCTTTAAGGGGAGTGGAATTTGTCCTGTGTCGAGTGATTTCCTCCATAGTAAGTATAGCGGTTTTGCAATACTCTCTTTGCATTTCTTCAGAAATGTGGCACTCCATGTGTCTGGCCCTGGCGCTGAATTGTCTCGCATCTGTGATAAGGCCGTAATTACATCTCCTTCCGTGAACTCGAAGTCCATTAATAGGTTTGTGCCGGGATTTGTTCTTGGTTGATCCGTTTCAATGTCGAAAAACTCGTCTGGGTTTTCCACTTCCATCTCGGACTTAGGGGTGCTAAACACAGATTTAAATTGTTCCCTAAGCAGTTCACTTATTTCTTTCGGGTCATTTGTGTATTCGGCCTCCCCGTCTATCAACGGTCCAATACTCTCTTTACACTGCATTTTCCTTTTCGCAAAAGTGTAGAAGTATTTTGGGTTATTTTTTATGTTTTCTGCTACCTTGTTTTCCTCCTCGTTTGTCTTATGTATGAATGTTTGCTTTAGGTCCATTTCTATTTCGCCAAGTTTCCTCTCTAGTTTGAGTCTCTTTGCATCAGTTCTGCATCTGTGGAGATGTTTTACGGTTTGTCTTCGTTGCCTGAATAGAGTCCTGATTTTCCTCTCGAGCTTGCTACGTTTTCTTTCCTGTCTCTCTGGAATATGTTTCAGTATTATAGGTTTGGTTTCCGTCTCTATTATACATAGTATTTCTTGTGGAGTCTTCTCGTGTAGTAGCAATTCCCAATTTACCTCCTTTAAATCTTTATTTACGTTTTCCCAATTTACTTTCTTTGAATTTATGTTTAAGCCTTCAAATATTCCATCTGCCTCTCTGGGATGCGTTTTCGGACCTCTAGGTGCTAACTTCAATTGTATATCGATGAGGTTATGGTCGGAGAACTTTGTGTGCGTTACTTTTTTATTTATTATTATCTCGTTATTTGTCCACATTAAATCCAAAACGTTCTCCTTTCTCGTGGCTTCACAGATTTCTTGGGTAAGGGTGTATATATATATATACATACACACATATATACATATATATAGTAAGTAAAGAAAAATTGTGGGAGGAGCAAACACATTTGTATGGGAAAATGACACTTTTAGCACTTTGGCCGACATTCAATATAAATTCAAATGGCTTGTTTATGGAACAGGTCACAAAAGACTAAAGAAATAAAAATAAATATAAATATAAATAGGGGAAAAAAAAAAAATTACAAAATAATGCCTTAGTGATATATATGTCACAGCCTAAATAACCATAAAGAAATAAACCAACAGATAAAAAACCAAAAATTGTAAGTGGAGTCTACAAATTCAAGCTCAAAAGGGATGTTTACAATCAATTTAATAGATGATGCCAAATTAATATATATGTCACAAAGAAATAAAGAAATAAACCAAAAAAAAAAAAAAAAAAAAAATTAAAAAATAATAAAAAATAATAATAATAAATTGAAAAATAAATTTTAAGAGAGGCACACCAATTTATAAGGGAAAAATTACCAAAGGTTTTTTAGTTATTGTCTGAATCATGCATACTATGGTCACAAACGAATAAAAAAGTACAAGTAAATATAAATTGGAAAACAAAATGATGCCTAGATGATATATAAAGAACCATAAAAATATATACAACATATATAAGGTATATATACGAAATATAAACGCAATATATACAGAATATATATATATATATATATATATATATATGCATAAGGGAAAAAATTACCAAAGGTTTGTTTTTATAATTATTGTCTGAAAAATCGGTAGGTCGCAAAAGAATAAAGAAATAAAAATAAATATAAATTGAAAAAATTACAAATAATACAACTACACATGTATACCCGCATAACCAAATATATATACATATCATACATATATACAAACACACACACACACACACACACATATATATATACACATACAAGCTTGACCTTCGCGAAATGAGAAATCATCGCGCGGAACCTTTGTAAGGTTGTAAGGTAAGGTAAGGTACATACACATATATACATATATATATATATATATATATATATATATATATATATATATACATATATACATACATATACATATACACACATACATACATACATATACATATACACACATATACATACACACACATTTAACTGCAATGACCACGCACATACTCACATACACATACATACATACACATACACGCATACAGCAAAAAATTGAAAAATAAAATTGTAAGAGGAACCTACAGATTTATAAGGAAACAAAGACAAAAACAAATTTTTACCAAAGATTTAACAACCTGCCCTTTTTGTTTAAATCCATTCTGAAGGAATTCAGAGCAACGGGATCGAGTTGAAACAGACCTTTACTCATGTTAAGGTTATTTGTAAGTTGAATTATAGCCGACTCAAGAATATTTCTATTAACAATGTTGCTAGAGTGAAACAAAACTGAAGCATTATTCCAATCAATACAATGGGATAACTCTGACAAATGGACAAAAAGGGCACTGGACAACTGTCCCGTTCTAACGGAATATTGATGCTGTTTTACACGCGTTTGCAAATCCTTTCCCGTCTGACCTATGTAAAAGGAATCACATTGCTTACACCCAATTTTATAGATAATGCCTAAATTATTGGTAGGGCTATTTTTTACTATGATGTTTTTCACAATATTGTTATATGAAAAAACTACACTGATATCCAAAAGTTTAAGTACATTAGCAATGCCTAAGAAGCCCGGGAAAAATGGAAGTACTAAAATATTCTTTGACAAGGTGCGAGTGTTATTATTCACACGATAGAAGGTTCGTTTAGCCTTATTAAGACAAGATTCCATGAACGCAGATGGGTAACACAACTCACTTCCAATACCGTTGATATTTTCCAATTCGGCATCGATGTATTCCGGACTGGCGATCCTAAGAGCGCGGAGAAACATTGAGGAAAATATGGCCTTTTTATAGGGGTGTCATGTCCAGAGTAAAAGTGTACGTAGGACAAATTGTTTTTTTTTTCCGATAGATACTAAACTTAAAACCCGGGCTATCCCTATGAACACGCACATCCAAAAACGGGATTGAGTTGTCTTGTTCCACTTCTAAAGTAAATTTAATGGAGGGGACTTGGTCATTTAACTGAAGGAGGAAGTCATCCAGGTCACGATTCATGGGCCAGATACACAAAATATCGTCGACGTACCGCAACCAAGGGATGCCAACCCCCAGGATTCTCAGAATGTAAGTAATTTCATATATATCACTTTATATATATCACTAAGGCATTATTTTGTAATTTTTTTTTTTTTTTTCCCTATTTATATTTATATTTATTTTTATTTCTTTAGTCTTTTGTGACCTGTTCCATAAACAAGCCATTTGAATTTATATTGAATGTCGGCCAAAGTGCTAAAAGTGTCAATTTCCCATACAAATGTGTTTGCTCCTCCCACAATTTTTCTTTACTTACTATATATATATATATATATATATATATATATTATATATATATATATATATATATATATATATATATTTATGGTTTTTTATTTGTTGGTTTATTTCTTTATGGTTATTTAGGCTGTGACATATATATCACTAAGGCACTATTTTGTAATTAATTTTTTTTTTTTCCCAATTTATATTTATATTTATTTTTATTTCTTTATTCTTTTGTGACCTGTTCCATAAACAAGCCATTTGAATTTATATTGAATGTCGGCCAAAGTGCTAAAAGTGTCAATTTCCCATACAAATGTGTTGCTCCTCCCACAATTTTTTCTATGCTTACTATATATATATATATATATAATATATATATATATATATATATATATATATATATGTATATTTATGTATGTATGTTTATTTTTGTAACCTATATATTGCCTTGATCGATCTGTCCTTTCACTCCAGTGTTCCTGAGGATGTCATTAGACGAAAGCGCTTGAGCACCCCTTTGTGTTTCTTTTCCCTTCGTGGTTTTATTCATCATATATTATATAATATATATATATTATATATTATATATATATCAGTGGCGTGCCGTGGGTGTGTCCAGAGGGTAAGCGGTAGCTGCAAATATATATATACAGTATGTGTACACACACACACACACACACACACACATATATATACACACACATTATACAAGCATCATAACTTTATATTAGTTTTCGATTACTGTAGTAATATACTGACTTTTTGTAATTTAACTTTTAACTGGATAGGCGGCGCATGCCCCGCTTACCCTGACTGCACGCCACTGCTATATATATATATATTCTAATATTTATTATTTATTTACTGATGAAAAAACATTGGTTATAAATGTACTAAATAATTATTCTGAATAATATATATATATATGATGAATAAAACCACGAAGGAAAGGAAACACAAAATGGTGCTCAAGCGCTTTCGTCTAATGACATCCTCCTGAGGATGTCATTAGACGAAAGCGCTTGAGCACCATTTTGTGTTTCCTTTCCTTCGTGGTTTTATTCATCATAAATATTTTTCACGTGTTATTTTCGTGAAATAATTTTCATATATATATATATATATTGCATTAAACTATATTTTAGTATATTGTCCCCAAATATATGCCATTAAGTTTATTAGCATAATTTGATCGTAAAATATTTAGTATAAGTCGAATGTAATGTCCGTTTCTACAGTAGTAAAGATAGGAGTTTTGGTGTCAAGGCTACAATATATATATATATATATATATATATATATGGGCTACGTCGTAACCAATGACGTAGCACCGCTTCCCGTTGATCAGCGAAGTTAAGGGACATTGGGTCTGGGTAGTAGTTGGATGGGAGACCGTCCTCCGTGTCCAGATTATGTAGCGACCCGTGGTTCGGATCCCACGTAAAGCTGTAGGTCCCCTCCGTCATATGACCTTTGATGTTGCGAAGGAGTTAAACAATCACAATCATTCATTCATATATGTGTATATATATAGATAGATATATATATATATATATATATATAGTTGTAGAGAAAGAAGTGTTCTTAGGGAACCGACATTTAAGAATAAAAAGGATAATTCAACGCCCAAGTCAACATGATGAAGATTTAATATTAGACGTTTCAGAAGTCAAATTCCCATCATCAGTTGCTGAAATATGTTTAATTTATACGTAGAATTATAGTCATTTAACTTCGGCTTTTGTGTATATACGGTGTATAATGTCGTAATAAAGGACCTACATTGATTATGTTTGTATCAGGTGAATTCGTTAATCATTGTAGGCAACACTGCACGTCGATTCGGCTGCCATCTACCGTACAATGGTTATATGAGTCAGTTGAACATGGCGGCTCGACTGGAACAGTGCCCTGCCCTACGGAGCAGTCGAGGACGTTTACGTTTAATTGCCGCTCGTAAACGTTCCAGTGTTGAACAATATGCAGCTGCATTGATTGTTGTGCCTTTTTGCATGAAGTCTGCGAGCAAAACGCCTTTATGGTCCCAAGACACGGTAACCATCACTTTGCCAGCGGACCTCACAATCTTGAACTTCTTTGGTCGCGGGGACCCAGGGTGTTTCCATTCCATCCTGGCACGTTTTGTTTCCGGAGTACGGTGATAAATCCATGTCTCGTCTCCCGTGACAATGCGCTCGAGAAATTCTTGACCACTGACAGACTCGGAATATCGTTGCAGAAATGACAGGGCACTGTTCCAGTCGAGCCGCCACGTTCAACTGACTCATATTACCAATGTACGGTAGATGGCAGGCGAATCGACGTGCAAGTGTTGCCAACAATGATTAACGAATTCACCTGATACAAACATAATCAATGTAGGTCCTTTAGTTCGAAATTATACGCCGTATAAAGTTATTTTCTGACCGCCTCTCGTGTGTATATATTTTTTTTTAATTGGGGTTGTTTTAACCTCCTTCGCAACATCTAAGGTCATATGACGGAGGGGACCTACAGCTTTACGTGGGATCCGAACCACGGGTCGCTACATAATCTGGGCTTAGAGGACGGTCTCCCATCCAACTACTACCCAGACCCAATGTCGCTTAACTTCGCTGATCTCCGAGAAGTGGTGTTACGACATCGGCCACTACGTAGCCCAATATGTATATATATATATATATATATATATATAGAGAGAGAGAGTGTGTGTATGCATGTATGTATGTGTGAATATGACCGGAAATCTCATCTTATATGTAAATATAATTAATATTATTAATATAAAATTACATACATGGCAAAATTCTACTTGAAAACTGATGTTCAAATTTATTTCGCAACAAAGATTCCCTTTTAGACCTCTTTTTTTTTTAACAAATTTTTCATTTATATTTACATTATATATATATATATATATATATATATATATATATATATATATATATATATATATATATAATTTTTTTAAGATATATTTTTCATAATTTATTTTTTAGTTTTACGGGTTTTTTTTGGTGCTTTTATGATGAATGAAAGATTATACACGTAATAATTACGTGTTTTCAAATAGTGAAGACGTCTTATATATATATATATATATATATATATATATATATATATATATATATATATATATATATATTTAATACTTTAGAAAGCAAATGTCAATAGCTTAAGTACGTAGTAGAAAAAGTATCGCTCCCTTTATACATCCATTCAAGGTATAAGCAGCTCATAGTGTCATTGTGAAGTGTATATATAAAGTCAGCGTAGTAACGAGGCTCCCGTACGTTGCTCATCACCACTCGAAGCTAACAATGGTCTGTGTTATCCTAATCCAATGAATAGTCTGATTCATATCCATTTTCCGGCCTTTGTCGTTAGTTTGCATTTCAGTCGCATTGCATTGCAGGTCCGGGTGCACGATTCTTCAGGAACAAGATGCACCACGAATTTGTATTCCTCCTCAAGGAAACGCAGATGCACCTTTTTCAGTCACAAGCACATTCCTATCACCCTAGACTTGCTCTACACAAACTGGACTAAGAACTTATGGTCTCTGCAATTTTAAACCTTACCTTTTGCGTAATATTAACATATTTAACAATAGCTCTCATAAGTGTTTATAAAAGGCTACAAACCTCATCCAAGCATAAACAAAATTATAATCTAACCTAACCTAACCTAACCAAGTAATTTTATTGTGATTACAACCTTTGTTGTTAATTGTGTTTACATTGAACTTTTCCCTATCAATTGTATACTTCCAAAAAAATGTATCTTTATTGTATAATGTATCTTTATTGTATAATAAGTTGTATGAATCTCTTTAGTTAATAGTATACTATGTTTTACTAGCGTAGTAATAGTATAATTTTTGATTATATTGGTTTGACTCCAAACCAATATTAATTAAGGATTATTTACGATATACGTATTTCACGCCAACAGCGAAAAGGGATACCTTTCCACCATCTTCGTCCGGAAGCAGAAGACGGAGTCTCAGTGCCTTTTCTTTCACCCAAGTAGCTAACTATATACCCACGATCTACCCAGAACGTGCCAAGAATCCAGTCTCTAACCTTCCTAGCAGGAACATGTCGCAACACCGCTTCCCGTAGATCAGCGAAATTAAGCGATATTGTGTCTGGGTAGTAGTCCTCCGCGTCTAAATGATGTAGCGACCCATGGTTCAAATCCAAAAGTGTGCAGCTGTATGTTCTCTCCGTCACATGATGTTCGCCGTTACGAAGGAGGTTTTTAAAACCCCCACAGAATTCTCATCATCACCATCCTTCCAAGCAAACGAAATTGGTTTTCACAAAGATCTGGCAGACATTTTATGAATCTGAGATCATTGTGAAAGCTGATTTCGTAAGTTAACTCATCGAACTTGACTTTATAAAGTCAATAGAAATCAATAGAAAATAGTCATAAACGAGCTTCAACCTTCGGTGGGAGATGGAACTTCGTGCCAAACCTTTGGAAAGTTTGCCTGGACGTCATTCTATATGTCATAAGGTAAGATAAACGCTATATTACCCCAATATTATTATGGTCATACCAATGTTTTTTCAGAAAATTTCATTCTAGATTTTGAATATCTCAAAAGAGTGACCATACCTTTGAATATATGTTTAGTAAACCGTACAATACTAATCTTTTAGTTAATATTGCAGTAGTCATCTACTACTTTTGAAAGGACTAGCGACATTTTGGCAACAAAACAGGCTATCAGTAAGTATTTCTAGGTTAGATTAAGTTATGATACGTTATGTTAGACTGCAGTGGTTCCCAACCTTTTTTGCTGCGACCCTAAATTGGCCACCAACCGGACCTCCCGACCCTCACTCAGGCTTATGATAAAATTTAAATATGTATATAAATATAAAATAAATAAAAAATAGTGAATATAGTGACCCTCCGCGACCCTACTTGAGGACCCCGCGACTCGAGGTTGGGAACCACTGTACAGTTAGGGTCACATAATTAGCATTAAGTCAACGTTAATATGAACATATTATATTAGAGTTGGGTTAAGTTACGGTATTAAAATGTCTGAAAATTCCCATGTACAAAATGTCTTTATATAGTATGTCCCCTTTGAACAGTAAAGTCAAACTATAGACCTGCCAAACGTCCCCATCAGGCCCGGCGGCAGCATGATTTCTTCGGGGGGGCACCCCATTATTCAGAGGGGGCACATTTTAGAAAACCTAAACCAATTAATTATTTTAGACTATTTTACTTTACTGTGATAACAATCATTGAGCAATATTAACAAGGATGAGCAATTAGCGGCTCTCCACAAATATTTTACGTGATACGCAAACTACAAACCTAAATTTACATAATGATCAATACATTAATGAGACATAGGTACATACGTGATACCGGAAATACATATTATAATTCAAACTTGCGTTTCTAATTACATACTTTTACAATCCATTTATCACATTAAGGAAACAAACTTTTTACTTTTTTTAAATTTAGATAATATTTACTTTTCAAGTTTCAAGCAAGAGCAATACTGAACCTAAAAAACTTAGTATACATTCAAAAATATGACTCTATTATAAGGATATTCTTTATTTTACTTCCGCATTTCGATTAATCAATATATCAAATAAAAGCTTAAATATATTAATTAGGATAATACTTAAATATAAGATATTAGATAAAAATTTAAGTAACTGGAGAGGCCATAGCGCCGGGCCAGGTCCCCATCTTCAGTCACTAAAGTTTTATATATCATTAACAAGATTGAACTTTTTACTCTTGTTAAGACATGATGTGTACTTTAACCCAAGTTAAGTACAAGAAATGGAACGTTTAGTAAAGTCCTGAACGTTCATAAGACATCAATAAGACGTTTATTACGTTTATAACGTTTACTAAACGTTCCATTTCTTACCCAGCAAGAAATGGGACGTTTAGTAAACGTTATAAACATTTATAAAATGCTAATAAGACGTTCATGACGTTCACTAGACGTCCCATTTCTTGCTGGGTATGTTTCGAAATTGGAAGAAGAGTATATTGTACAAATTTACGTTAATTAATTGAAAAAATTCTTTAAAAGAAAATATTATACTCAAATAACGTTAAAATTGTGGCTGAACACTGTCAATTCTGCAAGTGCAAGGTTTGTCCTTCAGTCTTGTAGTAATTTTTAATTCTACCGTTAAAATAAATTACTTCTCAAAAAGTATGTTACGAAAAAGTGATAAAATATATTTATTAAATAAATATAATATGGAACTCACTTTACAGTGCTTTGACTTATTAAAAATACAGCAAATGAATTATAAGTTATTAGTACATGTTATTGCTTGCTTAGTCCGCAAGATGTACTCTTAACATGTGTGTGTGTGTGTGTGTGTGTTTAACCTCCGTAATTTTGCTGATTTAACGGGAAGTGGTGTTGCGACATGGCCACGACGTAGTTCTACTATGAAGATGAGTCAGATGTTGTGATTCTTTACTATTGTAAACCAATTAAAACTTTTGTTGTAGGTGTAAATGAATATAGAAAAATCTGCGTAAAAATGATTTACAAGACCAATTAAATTCCGTTTAATTTCTATGCAATGAAAGGCCCATAACTTTGCTAAAATTTCAGTTTAACACGTTCTGATTACTTGAAGTTCTCACTCTGATATTCTTTCCTTAAAATTCAGTAGCTGTGGTTCGTTGTTTCGTTTGACATCGTTCGTCCATCAAAGGAAGTTCAGACGGGGAATGACGCCACCAGTCGGGGAAAAATAAGTCCCCTTTAAAAGGGGAAGTGGGTCGAATAAAATATATGATGAGCAGCGAACTCGTCACTCCACACCCTCCTCATTTCTCAGACTAGCTTAGAAGGTATCATTCCACTCAATGTGATTTCCATTTCATTCCGCTCCAAAATGTGAGAAATCAGTGAGGAGAGAATCTCGAATGAGGCAATTTTCAAATCGATCTATTTCCACCTCGTGCCAATTTCATTTTCATTCACGGCCCTCCCATTTTGGTCTAGGTTAAATTTGGCTACATTGAGTTAGGTTAATGTTAGGTTTGGTTAAACTCAGGTTAATAAATATTAGCGATTCTCATTTGGCGCCTTCAACGCGAATGCGAATAGGATAAACATTCCTTTTTCTCAAATGGAGAAACTCATTTCTCGAATGTGGGTCCCTCACTTTGTACATTTTCACTTGGAGGATCGCGAATAGAAATGGAAATGACAGTGAATGGTAAGTAATCGGCTTAACACAATCTTTGGCTGGGTTTTAATATAACTATAACAAACTTTGTACAATTTACTGTTATTTGTACAATTAACTATTATTACTATTTTGATTCGTTAGAATAGGTTCTTTAAGGTCAAATTGTGATTTTCCTGTTACACACATACTCTCTCTTCTCTTCTCTCTCTCTCTCTCTCTCTCTCTCTCCTCTTAAATTACTTCCTATATAATATTAAATAAATAATAACGATACAAATTTATCACACTTATCAATAATTATATATTATTACTATTTAGTAGTAGTAAGTAGTAGTAGTAGTAGTAGTAGTAGTAAAAGAGTTCAGGACTAAAAAAGAACTAACAGAAATTTATCCTCAATAAACAAATATCTGACGATCGGGATGAATAAATTAAGTTTTAAGGAACAGAAAATAAATCCCACATTGGGGGAAAAATCCCTCAAGAGACTAAATAATAATATATGACATCTCGTGAACTGATGATTTACGCATTAGACCACACAAAAAATCTGGAACAAAGAACAATAAACCTTTTTTGGGGGCTTTTTTATCTTTCATACTTAAAAATTGACGAATTAAGTGTTAATTTTTTTATAATGGGAGTATGAGATTCACTATAAGATTCATTATAAGAGATTCACTGTAAGAGTCATTATACGAGATTCACTATAAGATTCATTATAAGAGATTCACTGTAAGAGTCATTATACGAGATTCACTATAAGATTCATTATAAGAGATTCACTATAAGAGTCACTATACGAGATTCACTATAAGATTCATTATAAGAGATTCACTATAAGAGTCACTATACGAGATTCACTATAAGATTCATTATACGAGATTCACTATAAGATTCACTATAAGCAAATACAACTTGAGAGGTTGTGGAAAAGCTTGCAAAACACATAAACGAAATGCAAAGGATCCACGAAGAATATGGCACTATTTTCAAACATCTCTTTAGACAACATCAGAAGACCAGCAAACACGCAATATATTTATCTCTTAGCGATTTGTTATACTACGTCGGAGTAGAGTGGCTAAATATGTCGGGCATTTTAGCCAGAATTAAAAAAGGTATTGAGCTGCACGCGATGTGTTTGATTTTCAAAACAGCGGTTGTTTTCTTGCGCAAAGAGAAGTCGCAACAGAAGAAAAATTTATGGGAGGGTTTGGCAAAAATAGTTCTTCTGAAGTTGAGATCATCCGGTACCAGGTTTTGATTCCAATAACAGAGGTACATATTCGAGTATGGAGTACTATGGACTATGAAGGATATATACACACACACACACACACACACACACACACAAAATGTTTGTGTGTGTGTGTGTGTGTGTATGTGTATGTTAGTTTAAAAATAAATACAAAGGTAAAAGAAGCTAAAAAATCACTGAAGACAAGGGGAAAAAATGCCAAAGTTAAACAATAATTACTCTAAAAAAGTGAAAATAAACCAAAAAACAGTCTGAAATGGAATAAAATAAGCCAAAACAAAGTCTAAAGTGGACCAAAATTCCAAATTTAGGCCACAGTCCGTTTCAAAAAGTATCTCAAAATGAAAGTAGCTTAAAACAGCCTAAATTTAATTTCTCACATGAGGCAAAATTGCCTTTCATGTAGTTTGGAACGAGAATTAAAATATCTATCTTTGATTTGATTTGATCAGGATAATATTTAATTCCTAGAAACGAAGTAAACCAGTGAATGAGCAATTGTCAGAATTCGAATGAACAATAACCCATTTTAAATTTAGGTCCGTGGTCAAAGGGTGCGAAGTTAAATCATTATTGGGCATATACCCTAATTCAAAAATGGTTAGGTATGACTAAATTAGGTTAAATTAAGTTAATATAAATTAACTTAAATTTCGTTGGTCGGGTTATTTAATTCATTTGTATTAATTTTCCTTACAGAAAAAAATGAATTGAATTGAATTGAATTGAATAACCTTTATTAATAATAAAAAAAATACATTCGTTTTGCAATTTACAATGACATAAATAATTGTGAAGCTCGACTATTTATTTTATTTAATTTGGCCCTTAAGCTTTCGGCTTTACTGATTCATAAAAAAGGTTCATAAAGGTTTATAAAAAATAAAGCTAATTGGCCTAAAAGCGAAACCAAATTAACTAAGCTTAACTAAACTTAACCGAGATTAATAGTTAATGATTTAACCGTATATTGAAAGCAACATCCAAATGAATTCAACTTAAGAGTTAAAATATTGATTTATTAATTAAATTTACTCTGATGAGATAGTATTTGATAGCCAATGAATGGTATTTTGTAAGATCTTCTCTGTTCGCTTCCTACTCTTAGAGTTGTAAATAATTTCGCTTTAGTATCTAAAATCTTTACTCTTTCAAGGTTTTCTTTGTATATTTGCGAGAGTCTCCTGTAAGTAAAGTTTCGGAAAAATGTTCGTCTAGAAACAATTTGTAAAAAGTATAAAAAATTACTAAATAGAAATTTTCAATGATTTGGGTTTTGTTTGTGAAATTTTGGTATTGTCGTCAAAAAAGAGTAAAATATCAGGAGAAAGAATGTTACCAACTAATATTTTTTTATGGTTTTTAGGACGTTAGGTTTGTTGGCGAACTTTTTTCAAAATTGTACATTTTAATTGTACGATTTCGAACTGAGGCTACATTTAAGTATCTCTCAAATTCATCTGCAAATTTATTACGTGAAGTAATAAAATAATTATAATCATTCTCTCTCTCTCTCTCTCTCTCTCTCTTATTTTTTCAGTCCTTCTTATTAAATAAACACTAAAATAAAACTCATGCTCTAAACTTCCGAGGCCATCTGTACAGTTGGTACAGTTGCGTGCCACTTTCAGACTAATTATGGACTTATTTTCGGCTGTTATTTTCAATATTGATCTAATTTTGGGCTCTGAATATAAATGTCTCCGAACATTTAGGCATTTCCTGAGTCTGAGCTTTTTCGGTAAGTTCTTTTCCATTAACATTTTGGTACTCTACAATTGGTAACAGTGTCAACATGATGAATCTCCTACTCCCAACTCACAACAGGTTTCGACATGATTACTAGTACAGCCTAATTTTCTAATTGTGACAAATAAATCATAGTAATTGAATTGTATTATTTAAGTTTGAAACACTTCACTTCAGAGGAATGAATCCACCTATTTTCAGTTATTTATGAAGAAAATCGTTTGAGATGGTCGGCAAACTCCTGGTTCTGTAGTTCTAAAGGTAGGGTCGATGGTAACCGTTCTTCTGAAGTAGTCGTTCAGGTCTCGTGTAAGTTGTAATGACCCCCGACGGGTCACCGACCAGTTGTTGCGTGTCCATGGAGGAAAACACCTCACGGATGAAAGGTGACGTTGATCTGCGATTAAATTAAGTGTCAAAATATCTTTTTAATTTTTTCAGTCACTTTAATTAATTATTAAAAAAAAAATATAATAAAATTTAATTAGTTTACAACAAATAATCAATATTTAATAGCTTCTAGCAAAACATTCTAACCTCTAGTTATTAAAATTTTATCGGACTATACACTAAACAATTGACTTAAAAATTAATCTCCAAAAATTTATATAAAAAAAATTAAATTTGGAATAAAAAAATCATTTTCTTAAACATATAAATTTTAATTAAAATTTTTAAATTTTGAACGTTTTCAAAGCCGTTCATCAGCGTCAGTTTTTTCTCTCTTTTTAAATTTATGACCTGACTAAGTTTATTTTTAATACAATATTTACATAATTATAATAATTCATTTATTTCTTCATTTAATTCAGTGTTCTGCTCTCTCTCTCTCTCTCTCTCTCTCTCTCTCTCTCTCTCTCTCTCTCTCTCTATATATATATATATATATATATATATATATATATAAATATTCACTTATTTGTTTTTATGATCACATTGGCTCGGTAATACATATCTTTGGACGCGCAATCCGATGGACCCAGGTTCGAATCCTGCGGACGGCGTGAATTTCTTGACAAAATTCTTAAACCAAATTGTTTCTCTTCTCGAACCAGTAACGCATCCGAGTATATGGTCGAATACCAGCCGATGTAGCTCAGTGGGTAACACGATTTCCCTATAAGTGAAGATACTGAGGTTGGAAGTTCAACTACCGATGGTGCTGGTAATACTATACAGGAAGAGTTAGAACAATGAGCCGCATTAGTTGGCCTTAGCTCTGTGGCAGTTTCTGGCACACTCCTCACTGACATGGTCAAAACAGCAGGTTCTGTACCATAAAGGCGTAAATTGTCCAAGCTTTTCGCTTAGAAATAAGTGACTGGCTAAAGAGACACGTTTGCCGATAATTCAGAAAAGCAAATAACTTATACGGGTTGGTACTTACTGATTAACAATGATTAACAGTGATTATATGAGTACGAGTAGTTTTCGTCCGACTAATGTTAAATTTGGAGCAGATTGAAATGTTATAAAAATGTTAATGTCCTTAATTATAAATAAATTTTAATAAAAATACATTTGCTACCCTCGTTAACACGATTTTTAACATAATTTTCTATGTTAATATTTTTAATGTCATAATGTTAAATATGCTTATTCGATATACACATTTTTTTTTATTCTACTGAACAATAAAGTTAACATTTTTATAAAGTATCATGAAGTCTGAAATAAAAGATCAAAATACATTACAATACATTACATTACATTACATTTCACTATATTACATTATATTACACATTACATAGAACTTCTGATGCAAACGCTACATATATATATATATATGATGAATAAAACCACGAATGAAAGGAAACACAAAAAGGTGCTCAAGCGCTTTCGTCTAATGGCATCCTCAGGAACACTGAAGTACATAAAAGGTTACGGCCTATATATAGGTTACAGAAAGAAAAAAAAAAAATAAATAACATACATACACACAAACATATATATATATACTGTATATATATATAAACGGAGAAGTAAAAATAAAAATTAAAAATTAAAAATTAGAGGATAAAACAGCATCAATATTCCGTTAGAGCAGGACAGTTGTCCAGTGCTCTTTTTGTCCATTTGTCAGAGTTATCCCACTGTATTGATTGGAATAATGCTTCAGTTTTATTTCATTCTAGCAACATTGTTAATAGAAATATTCTTGAGTCTGCCATTATCCAACTTTCAAATAACTTCAACATAAGCAAAGGTCTTTTTCAACTCGATCCTGTTGTTTTGAATTCCTTCAAAACAGATTTAGATAAAAAGGGTAGGACGCTAAATCTTTGGTAAACTTGTATGCTACTTTATTAACTTTTAATCTTCATTTTATTTTTATATATATCGAAACTTGACTCTAAAAGGCAAAGTGTTAAAACCCGGGCAGATTTCCAGTATAAATTTGTATTTTTATAATTCATTTGATCTTGTGCTAAAAATCGATATTTTTCCTTACAAATCTGTATGCCTCTTTGTTAATCCTCTAATTTTTAATTTTTAATTTTTATTTTTACTTCTCCGTTTATATATATATATATATATATATATATATATATATATATATATATATACACTATATATATGTTTGTGTGTATGTATGTTATTTATTTTTCTTTTTTTTTTCTTTCTGTAACCTATATATAGGCCGTAACCTTTTATGTACTTCAGTGTTCCTGAGGATGTCATTAGACGAAAGCGCTTGAGCACCTTTTTGTGTTTCCTTTCCTTCGTGGTTTTATTCATCATAAATATTTTTCACGTTACTTTCGTGAAATAATTTCATATATATATATATATATGAATAGAAACGACATAAGTATTAAGGAACGTTTCTGCACACGAGGAGGAGAGATAACGAAATAATGAAAAATGAGGCGAACCGCCTGGGAATCGAACCCAGGGCCTTCCAATTGCCGGTCGGACGCTCTACCATTATGCTACGGACCTCACTCAATCACAAATCGAAATTCTCCCAAATAGGGCAGAAACCCTAGGGCATTGGTTTCTGCCCTATTTGGGAGAATTTCGATTTGTGATTGAGTGAGGTCCGTAGCATAATGGTAGAGCGTCCGACCGGCTATTGGAAGGCCCTGGGTTCGATTCCCAGGCGGTTCGCCTCATTTTCATTATTTCGTTATCTCCTCCTCGTGTGCAGAAACGTTCCTTAATACTTATGTCGTTTCTATTCTTTATATACTGCGCGGTCATTGCAGTTATTTGCATATATATATATATATATATATAAGTAGGCTAATATTGTACAGCTCGCCAAAGTTTAAATCTGTGAGCGCACATGATGGAATACATAGAAAAAAAATTTTAGATTTGTTTTTCGTAACTTTTGGTTACCCTGTAGAT
>JAJOZX010001448.1:322500-360000 GCA_023014485.1 Bathynomus jamesi | reverse complement strand
TCAAGCGCTTTTGCCTAATAACATCCTCAGGAACACTGAGTGTTCCTAAGGATGTCATTAGACGAAAGAGCTAAAGCACCATTCTGTTTCCTTTTTCCTTCCTGGTTATTTTCATTATATATATATATATATATATATATAATTTTTATTAATTAATTAATTAATTTTTATTTATCTAATTTATTTATATATGGAATGAGTCATTCTCCACGCATATTATATATATATATACATATAACCTTGGTTTTGATTCCCCCGGAATTGTTAATTCTGACGAAGGTCAAGCTTGTCACTCCACCTTAGACCTACAGTTTTAACGTAGAATCTGGATCACGCACCACCAGCAGCCCAGCGTCTTAACCACTCGGCTATCCAGGGTACCCATTTATCTACCAACCAATTTTTTATTTTTATTGTGTGGAAAGATGACCAGCTGGGTTTTGCTGCGCGCCGCCTGCCGTCACCGGTTCTTAATCCCGGGGCCGATGGATTTGTAGTCAGCGACGCTAACCACACCACCATGAGGCGCGTAATATATATATATATTATCTTATTAATTTTACTTTATCTATTCAATTCTTATCTTTTAATTGCTCCAGCCATTTATCCACATATCGTTTAACGCCTTTGCCTTATACAGAGAAAGGATGGTTTGGCAATTTATATCCATTTGTGACCTTGAGGGCACGGCCTACACTTGACCTAAAGATAAATAAAGTGCCTGGCATCTTTTATCATACCCTGGCGCCGCAGGACTTTGTTTTAAGACTTCAAAAACTGAATTTATGATTGGAAGCTGAAACTATATATATATATACACACACACACACACAACAGGGTACTATATATATATATTGAGGCAGACAGACATAAAGATAGATAGATAGATCGATTGAAAAGTACTTTTCATGAGTACTTAAATTTGTTAAACATTATTAAAGTTAAAAGTACAGAAATTAATTATTACAAATTTGAGTTAAATTTTTTCCATCAAAAACTAAATAAGTCATAATTTTTAAGGGTTTTATGGATTAAAATTTAATTTATCTTTTTTTAAAGACTGATTTTAAAGTCTTTACTCAATCTTTATCCATCTTTATTCAATCTTTACCCGGTCTTTATTAAATCTTTATCCAGTTTTTACTCAATCCTTATTCAGTGTGTAATATCTATTATGCAATCTTCATCTAATCCTTTATAGCATTTATCTATCTGTCCAATCTATTCAGAGACTATGCAAAAAGCCTGTCAGCTTTTCTCTCTCTCTCTCTCTCTCTCTCTCTCTCTCTCTCTCTCACCCCTACATCTGAAAATTAAATGTTAAAATTCTTCAAATATTTCTAAATTTTAGTTTATAAAATCTTAATTAAGTCCATTTTACTGAACCTTTTATAGCCATGTTACACCCGACTTGATATTTATTGAAATCTGTAATGAAAATAATATGTATAGCTGCCATACACTGCCATATACATTTATTATTTACATTTATTATACATTACCATACACTGTGTCAAACACTCAGTTTAGTGTATTAGGTTAAATTATATTATTAGGTTAGGTTAGGTAAAACATTGAGTTAAATTCTGTCATAGTATTGTAAACACATCTAATTTTTTTTGGAAAATTACTGATACAGGGTGTTAAAAAAAAGCGCAACCCATTGGAGAATGCATACATCATTGTAACCTAACTCTTTTTTTCTGTTTCGGGTTGCGTTTCTTTTTGAACACCCTGTATATTAATTCAGAATTGTTCCGATAATCCAACCTGTATTTTATATAATATTTATATATTCTATTCCGTTGGTATAATAATTATACTATTTATACAATTCAATTCAATTCAATTCAATACAGGGTGATTCACTCGTTGGTAGCCCAAAGTATCGTATTAGCGATACTCTGGGGCTACCAGCGAGTGAATCACCCTGTATATCATATATTTACAAATGTCAACATAAATTCCTATAAATTCATTTTTACGTGTCATTTATAACCCAATATTAATAGATATTAACATAAATATGTTTAAGAGTCGTAGAACTCACCAAAGTGTGGAATACACTGTAGAAATATAATTATATTAGATGTATATTGCTATATGCTATAGTATATTTAATATGCTCTTCAGGAGCTAACTATATATACAGATAATATGCTATATGTAAAGGTAGAATTATGTTATTTATGCGTGGTATGTGGTATAGCATATGCTATATGCTCCTTAGAAACGATGTTATTTTATGTATGGTAGATATTCTTTAGAAAGTATGCTATTTCATGTATGCTATGCGCTATGTAGAAACTACTATTTTCTATAACACTCAAATACTTTCTAAACAAAAAAAAACTTTCTCATTCTATCCATTAAGCAATAAGTCGACCCGTTTACTCATCTACTCGCCTGTCCATCTACTATCTACCCTTCTATTCGTCTACCCTTCCCCACTCATTAGCATCCCAGTTAAGCGAAAGTTGAATAAACAGGGAAAAAATGGAAATTTTATCAAGAAGAGAGGATGTTGCTACTTGAATCCTCATTTATACACAAAATCCTAACCGAATCTTTACCGAATCTTTACTAAATCGTCACCGAATCCTTGCCGATTCTCAAAGGACTAAAAAGGCTCGAAATTCCCACAAGATTCGGGTATCGAGTGACAGAAGTGAGATTTGGAAAGAAAGATTTTGTTGTTCGGTCAAATTTTGTCATTTTTTATTCATAGTTTTTTGCAATTTGCTAATCTTGTACACTTGTTTGAAAGTTGTTTTTCGAGAGAGAGAGAGAGAGAGAGAGAGAGAGAGAGAGAGAGAGAGAGAGAGAGAGAGAGAGAGAGAGAGAGAATTATAAAAATATCATATAGGAACATTATACAACAAACTAATAAATTTATAAATTACCACACAATTTCTTTACCGGTGATGATGGAACCCGTATGAAATGTACCAAAAACCGGTGAATATTTCCTGTACAATAAATCGGGATGCCTTTCAATCGAAAACAAGAATAATAAATTAAAGTATTCAACAATTTAACCGGTAAATTTGGTCGACTGATCGGTTGAGGAATCTTCAAACCTTGTTTGACGATAAACAAAACAACATTTGTTATATAAACAATGAATTTCTTGTCATTAATAGTAAAGTTTCATTGTTTGGAAAACAAAAGTCAACAGTTGATTAACGGATATCATCCATATAATTTCTATAAAACGGAGAAATTGATCGACATTTCTGCGATATAAACAATGAAATTAATTCCAAACACCAAATAAAAGTCTACGGTAATTGAACGCTAATATTAAAACATTCTTTTTCATAAGCATGTTAAGAAGTTTAACTAAATTGAGTACCTTTCTGACACACACACACACACACACACACACACACACACACATACATCTATATATATAAACTCGGATACGTCAAATTTTAAGTCGCACAAAACATGCTAATTACTGTTTAAAGGATAATTAATCATTATTAAGGAGAATCTCGACTTAGCAATGAGTCCTTTGTCCGGTTTTGAAGGCTGGGCGGATGTCACAGCTAAAGACCAAGCAACTGCCCGGTACAGCAACTAATATATATATATATATATAAGAGAGAGAAGAGAGAGAGATGCAATATAATACATTTATTTTCGTATCCATGGAAACCGTCTATTATAGCCCCTTTGTACAGGCAATTTGTTTTACAGATAATCTGGGTATCATTATTACTACAGGTCTGAGCGCATAATTCAGCAGGAGCAAGATATGCATATCTCAGATTTGTGTTCTCTCACCGAAGACGTAAATATAATATTCTCATCATTTAATAGTAACATTAAAGCTTCGTTCAAAATAATTTACATAACCACGTCCAAAGTTTCACCTCTCTCTCTCTCTCTCTCTCTCTCTCTCTCTCTCTCTCTCTCTCTCTCTCTCGTAAGTTTAAGGCCGAAAATATTTTTTTATACCTTTAGTGTATCGTCATAAGAAAATACAAGAAAAGAAACCAACCAACATATATGTATAAGCACTGTGCCCATCCTATTTTTAGAGTTCATAGGAAGGAATGGAATGGAAGGAATGTGAGTTTTGCTCAATTTTCCTATTTTGGTAATAGAACCTACCAATATCGTCATTCCTTTTCTAGAACATTCTTGGTTGGTTGGCGGTTTGGAGTTTAATCTCCTAGTTATCTACAGGAAAGCTATGAAGAGCTACACAAAAATGACCTACAGTTTAATATGGAATCCTTGTAGGTTTTCTTTGTGTTTTGTATAATTCCCCTTCGTATTTTTTAGTTCCCCCTTTGTTTTATGTATAATTCTCCTTTGTATTTTGTATAATTCCCCTTCATATTTTGTAGCTCCCCTTTGTGTTTTGTATAATTCCCCTTCATATTTTGTAGCTCCCCTTTGTGTTTTGTATAATTCCCTTCATATTTTGTAGCTCCCCTTTGTGTTTTGTATAATTCCCCTTCATATTTTGTAGCTCCCCTTTGTGTTTTGTATAATTCCCCTTCATATTTTGTAGCTCCCCTTTGTGTTTTGTATAATTCCCCTTCATATTTTGTAGCTCCCCTTTGTGTTTTGTATAATTTTCCTTTGCGTATCGTACAATTTTCTTTTGTGCTTTGCTTCCCCTTTGTGTTATATATAATTCTTCCTATAATTTTCTTGTGTTTTGTAATTCTCATTTGTGTTTTGTATAATTCCCCTTTGTGTTTTGTATAATTCCCCTTTGTGTTTTATATAATTCCCCTTTGTGTTTTGTATAATTCCCTTTGTGTTTTATATAATTCCCCTTTGTGTTTTGTATAATTCCCCTTTGTGTTTTGTATAATTCCCCTTCATATTTTGTAGCTCCCCTTTGTTTTGTATAATTACCCTTCATATTTTGTAGCTCCCCTTTGTGTTTTGTATAATTTTCCTTTGCGTATCGTACAATTTTCTTTTGTGCTTTGCTTCCCCTTTGTATTATATATAATTCTTCCTATAATTTTCTTGTGTTTTGTAATTCTCCTTTGTGTTTTGTATAATTCCCCTTTGTGGCTTGTATAATTCCCCTTTGTGTTTTATATAATTCCCCTTTGTGTTTTTATAATTCGTCTTTGTGTTTGAATTCCCCTTTGTGTTTCGTATAATTCCTCTTTGTGTTTCGTAGTCCCCCTTGTGTTCATACCCATTCTTTTTTAGGGTAATCTCTGAACGTTGAGTTAACATGACATAAAACTGATATGAAGCAAAATCCTATCATAAAACAGCTACAGACCATAAATCTGACTTGGATAACCTCAATATAGGCTCGAGTAGCTTCATATTGTTCAAATGTAACGTAATGTAAATCGCTAACTATCAAAACAACGTCTCTGCAGGGTAGGAGTGACAACAGGTGGGTGTTTCCTCTTATTTAACATTTTTTAACTTAAATTAAAAGGATTTTAGCTTATGAATTAATTCAGTCACTGACAAATGTTAATAATTAAAAAATTAGTAACCCAATAAAACACCAGGAAATTACACCTCATTGTATGTCCTGTATAATATGAGAGAATTAATGAATGAATAACTCTTTATGTACAAAATACAACTTCACAACTTTACATTGTTTGTCGTTAAAATAACTTTAACATAAAATAAGTAATTGTGAAATTGGACTATTTATTTTATTTTATGGCCCTTAAGCTTTCGGCTTTACTGGGCTCATAAGTTTTAAAAGATACAGATAAATTTTATATTCAAAATGGCGTACAGAAAATCAAGGAATGTTTCATTTTTATTATTACTATTATTAATTAATTATTTAGTTTATTTATTTACATCTAATTCTTTATTTTTTTTAAGTTAATACAACCTGGTGCATCTCAAAATTGATTTTTATAACTTACGAGATATAATCGCTAAGTCCGTTTGAAAAGACTAAAGAGTAAAAAACCCTTAATAATACCAAATTATACTCTATATGACAAAAAATCAAAACAAACTCAAACAAAAAATGGCCTCTCCAAAAAAAACTAATCTTGCAGATGTTTTAGGAGTGTCTTGTTCGATTTCAGGAACACTATTTTTCAAAATTGGCATCTGATAGTCCTCCTCGTTTGGAGGAGCTAAAGCTAATTAACAGCTAATAAATAATACTAGTCAAATGATCAATTTGAAAGTAACGAGTAGCGAGTAACGATTGAAATCGCTCTAAAAAGTAGTGCCGTTACCATTTTCGTTACAACCCGAAAGTAACGGCGTTACCGCTACAGCTACTAAAAAAGTAATGGCGTTACTAGTAACGTCGTTACTCCCAACACTATATATATATATATATATATATATATATATATATATATATATACTACTTTATGTTACTTTATATATACCTGTATAATATACACGGTGTCCAAAAAAAACACTAAACACGCAAATTGATAACATGTATGCGTTCTCATAAGTTTGAATATAATAATTAAGATTTCTTATTCCAATAAATTTAATGCAAATTTATATTATTATTTGAAAAATTGTTCAATATGGGAACCATTTTGTTCTATACACTTAACCAAACGCGATCGCCACTCGTCCACGCACTTGTCTACATAATTTTGTGAAACTCTTTCCCAACCATCTATGAGTCTCCGTCTTAAATCATTTAAATCTTCAGTATTCTGCCCAGGCATGTAAACCTTAGAAGATAGAGCTTCCCATATGCCATAATCCATTGGTGTAAGGTCAAGGCTATTTGCTGGCCAATTTTCGGGCTCGATAAAACTAACCTCCTGAGCTCTGAGGTACTCTATTGTCTGACGAGCTCTGTGTGCTGGTGCGCCATCTTGCTGAAAGGTGAAATCATTACCACATCTGGCTTGCATATCTTCTAGATAAATCGGCAAAACATGATTAATGTAGTAGTTTGCATTAATCCTGGCTCGAGGTGCAATAAAAACTAAACGAGATTTGCCCATCTTCGATACGCACGCACCCACCATCACAGTGAGTGGGCATCACACCTTGAGAAACTCTTGCCGTTTCTTTCAACAAACGTTCAGGACTAACATCTTTTTTTCTATCCGCCCTTGAGTAAACCCTATCATTTTGATTGTTTATTGGAGGAGTTATATGGTAGATCTTCTCATCTGAAAACCAGATTTTTGATACCGATCTGTCATCTGGAAATCGCTCTAAAAGTTCTCGTGCACACATATTACGTCTCTGTTTATTAGCTTGTGTCAATTTATGTACACGCTGCCTTTTATAACAATGAAGATTTAAATAATTTTTAGCAATGTTGAAAACACTTCCACGAGAAATTCCAAGTTCATGGGAAATCTTACGACTGCTGAGATGTGTACCAGGATTATTTTCTTGACTAAGAATGAGTGCTTCGAGCTGTCGAATATTTCATCAGTCCTTGCGGAACGAGGACGCCCGCTTCCTTCACGTCTATCTGCCGAACCAGTTTCATCTTTTTTTTATCAGATAGTTCACGCCAGATTGTGTCCAATCTTTATTAGGAAACTCTTGCATCATTCTTCTTGCACCCCATCTTTTAGATAATCTTAAGTTTTTGATTAAAATTTTGTCTTCTTCATCATATGACGGCATCAGGGGTCACTCAAACCTATGGAAAATAAAAACGTTAATTTGCAAGCTCCATTTATATTATATCAAAATGATAAATTATATGAACATATCTCAATAATTATTAATTATTATTATAAATATTATTCATTATTATTATAATTATTAACTATTATGTTCACATTTCAAATTATAAAAAAAATTATAGCTTATTAAAAAACGGAGTCCAAAAAAATCGGCGTGTTTAGTTTTTTTTTGGACACCGTGTATATATATATATATATATATACCTATTTCCCCACATGGAAGTGAAACAGGGTTTCCCGTGAACTTCAAGAGTCACTTGCATGATCCCACGAAATCATAGACTAGGTAGCCAGCTCACTCTCCAACCGCAGGGGCACTGGAAATCGAACCCGGTCCTTCGCAGTCCGAGTAAGGTCTTCACCCAACCGAACCACGAGAAAATCTAAAATCTAAAATAAATTTGTAAGTAGACGAAGTTACTATATCATGATATATGTGTATATATATTATATATATATATATATATATATATATAGAGAGAGAGAGAGAGAGAGAGAGAGAGAGAGAGAGAGAGAGAGAGAGAGAGAGAGAATTCTACATTCTGGGTATCCGAAGAGGTTGCACTGAAATTGGCCTTTCATGTCGAGAAAAAATAAATAATAATAAAGAGGCAGAGAAATTTTAAAATATTGAGAGACCCTACCAAAATAATTTGAATACCTTAGTGAAAGGTACATGTATCAAAAAAACAGAGTACTCTTTCGGAAAAAAGTTCCCCTAGAAGCATACAATTTTTAAAAGAATAAGAAATTACTAATTGGAAATATCTCGTATTTTCTTTCGATATTTTATTCTCTTTTGTGACAATTATAAAATTTTAAAAACAAAACCCAGTTAGTACTAATTATTAATTTTTTATGCATTTTAGAAAATTTATTTTTTATGTCGATTTTTTTCCAAATTGTACAGTAAGGTTAGTATTCACGCGGGGAATGGTAACCTTTATTTTAGTGAACCTACATGATGGTGTTACCAACCTTGGTACTGACAAGTACCTTAATCCTGTACATGGCATAAATCTATAAAAAGATTGTGATTAACACTTTGTTTCAGACAGCGGAATATCTTTATGAAAGCTTCCTTCAAGTGGTTCACATTGGAGGAACATATCCTGAGCTTCCGAGCTAGGCGTCTCCATAAAGAGGTTCGCAATAGGTGTCGCGTCAGTGCTTTTGTCGAGGTGCCCATGAAGGAGTTTAATGTTCCGTTTCCCCTTCTATTGTGCAGTTATAACAGATGCGTTGATACGTATAGCTGGAAAATAAAGTGATCAAAGTTTAGTATTCTTGTTAGTGTAAAGAAACGTACAGGGTGTCCACAGTGTCTTGTCATCACAGTAAAATACTAACTGATTTTCGTTTTTCTTTTAGACCCATTTGCAATGTGTGATAGCAGCAACTATACGACCGAACAACGCATATTGGCTAGTACCTGGGTCCATGAACGACCACGTAATGGAAAAACCATTGACAATATTAGGACAGACTTCCAGGACCGATTCAATCGTGCAGCTCCTCTTTGGAGGAGTTGTACAATTGAATCAGTCCTGGAAGTCTGCACGAATATTGTCAATGGTTTTGTCATTACGTGGTTGCTCATGAACCCAGGTACAGCCAATATGCGTTGTTCAGTCGTATAGTTGCTGCTATCACACATTTCAAATGGGTCTAAAAGAAAAATGAAAATCAGTTAGTATTTTACTGGGGTGACAAGACATTGTGGACACCCTGTACGTGATTCTTCAAGATCTCTAAGTACCAAGCAGAATTTAAGCGTTCCTTAACAAACGTCAGCTTCCTTTTATCTTCGTACCAAATTATCGCCCCTATCATGACATTATTCCACCTTATTTCACAGTTGGTTGGGCACTGAGGATGCGAGTCTTCAGATGAATCTCTCTATACCCACAATTGACTTCCGGGTGGGAACTGATGACATCTGAATTTATTGGCGAACACCACATGTCGCCAAAAACTCACGCACGGGTCTTGTAAGTAACCCACTGTTTTCAGTTGCATTTTTGCCTTTCCGAAAGGAAATATTTGCTACATGATACACACCTTCTATAGCCATGGCGATGACGATGTGACGTCAGCAACAGAATCCTGATAGAGTTCGGGCATGACGAGCAAAGACATGTTGCTTTCGATATATATCTATCTATCTATCTATCTATCTATCTTGCAGATAGCTAACTAGCTATAAACTATTTGTTGGATCTATTTAACAATTCAGGCTTTTAAACATATATGAAATAATGAGTTGTTCAGCAGTGGTTTGCTAAACCTCATTGACATTTGGTGCTTCCATAAAATATTAAGAATCACTGGAGTACATCCCATTGCACAAAGAACAAAACTATTTATCATTATTTGTAGAGAATACACAGTTTTCAAGCGACCCTATGACGATGACGAAGTCGGGGATAACTATGCTGACAACAATGATGACAGAGACAGTAAACTTTCATATATGTATATATATATATAATATATACACACACACACACACACACACAGTGGTTAACCTTGGTTTTGCTTCCGCCCGAATTATTCATTCTGACACAAGTCAAGCTTGTTGCTCCACCTTGGGACTACAAACGTGGAATCCGAACCACGACCCACTACGGGTGGTCAGAAATTAAAGAGTTTTTGCCTGGACTCGATCTCATGACTTCCCGATCAACAGCCCAGCCTCTTAACCACTAGGCCACCCAGGGTACCCATTTATTTACCAACCTATTTTTTCTGGAAGAATGACAACTGAGTAAGCTGCGCACCGACTGCTTTCGCCGGGAATCGAACCTGTGGCCGGTGGATTTGTAGTCAGCGATGCTAACCACTACACACACACACACACACACACACACACACATATATATATATATATATATATATATATATATATATATATATATGCTTTGAAACTGCAAATAATTACACTCCAACAGTGTTCCAGCCTAGCATACGAGAAATGAAAGTTACTCTATTTCTCGTGTGCCACGCTGAACACTGTTGGATCGTGGTCACTCGCAATTCAAAGCATTGTGTCTACGTCCCTGCGTTTATGCAGGTCTTATCTTATAATTCATATATATATATATATATATATATATATATATATATGATGATGATGAATAAAACCACGAAGGAAAGGAAACACAAAACGGTGCTCAAGCGCTTTCGTCTAATGACATCCTCAGGAACACTGAAATACATACAAGGTTACGGCCTATATATAGGTTACAGAAAGAGAAAAAAAAAATATAAATAAATAACATACAGACACACAAACATATATACATATATATATACACATACATATCTACACACATACACATATATATATATATATATATGCAATAAACGGAGAAGTAAAAATAAAACTTAAAAATTAAGGATTAGAGGATTAACAAAGAGGCATATCGATTTTTAGCACAAGATCAAATGAGTTATAAAAATAATACAAATTTATACTGGAGATACGCCCGGGTTTAACACTTTGCCTTTTTAGAGTCAAGTTTCGATATATATATAAATAAATTGAAGATTAAAAGTTAATAAAGTAGCTTACAAGTTTACCAAAGATTAAGTGTCCTACCCTTTTTATCTAGGTTTGTTTTGAAGGAATTCAAAACAACAAGATCGAGTTGAAAAAGACCTTTGCTTATGTTGAAGTTATTTGAAAGTTGAATAATGGCAGACTCAAGAATATTTCTATTGACAATGTTGCTCGAATGAATAAAACTGAAGCATTATTCCAATCAATACAGTGGGATAACTCTGACAAATGGACAAAAAGAGCACTGGACAACTGTCCTGTTCTGACGGAATATTGATGCTGTTTTATACGTGTGTGCAAATCCTTTCCCGTCTGACCTATGTAAAAGGAATCACATTGTTTACACCCAATTTATAGATAATGCCTGAATTATTGGTAGTGCTATTTTTTACTATGATATTTTTCACAATATTGTTATATGAAAATACTACATTAATATCCAAAAGTTTAAGTACATTAGCAATGCCTAAAAAGCCCGGGAAAAATGGAAGTACTAAAATATTTTTTGACAAAGTACGAGTGTTATTATTGACACGATAGAAAGTTCGTTTTGCCTTGTTGAGACAAGATTCCATAAACGCAGATGGGTAACACAGATCACTTCCAATACCGTTGATTTTTTCCAATTCGGCATCGATGTATTCCGGACTGGCGATCCTAAGGGCGCGGAGAAACATTGATGAAAAAATGGCCTTCTTAGTGGGGGTGTCATGTCCCGAGTAAAAGTGTACGTAGGACAAGTTGTTTGTTGTTTTCCGATAGATACTAAACTTAAAACCTGGGCTTTCCCTATGTACACGCACATCCAAAAATGGGATTGACTTGTCTTGTTCCACTTCTAAAGTAAACTTAATGGAGGGGACTTGATCATTTAACTGAAGGAGGAAGTTATCCAGGTCACGATTCATGGGCCAGATACACAAAATATCGTCGACGTACCGCAACCAAGGGATGCCAACCCCCAGGATTCTCGGAATGTAAGTAATTTCGAAAAACTCCATATAAATATTGGAGAGGAGGGGCGATAAGGGGTTGCCCATGGCCATCCCAAACACTTGTTGATAATACTCGTTATTGAAAGTGAATTTACAGTCTTTAATGCAGAGCTTAATAAGTTCCAAAACAATGTGTGAAGGTAGTGGCAGGTCATACTTATGTAATTCTTGGGAGAGAAAGTCAAGCATATCATCAATCGGCACCTTTGTAAACAATGAACAAACATCAAAACTCGTTTATAGTGCGGCGAATGGTAATTACGAAGATAACTTTCCTAAACGGTTTTGCGATGGCCTCTCACAATTAAAAAAAGATGGGGAGCTCCATATTACTAAAGCAGACAAGGCTAACACCATAGTTATTATGGACAAAGTGGACTACATCGGAAAGATGAACGAGCTTCTCCAGGACCCCGCCACATACAGCAAACTTAGGAAGAACCCGCAGGATGACGTCATCAAATCATTTAATAGTGGCTTGAAACGCATTCTCAAAGATCATAAGGACTTAATTCCGCTTTTCAGTGTCCACTTCACCTTCTCTGCCCTACCTTTACGGTCTTATTAAAACCCACAAACCTGGCAACCCTATGCGCCCTATTATTAGCTCGGTGGGCTCTATTACTTATAAACTCTCCAAATGGCTTGTCAAAGTCTTGTCCCCCATTCTCGGAACTATCTCTGATTCACATGTAAAAAATTCCATGGATCTTACTGAAAAATTGAATAATGCACGTACTGAAACTAACGATAGATTGATCAGTTTTGATGTTTGTTCATTGTTTACAAAGGTGCCGATTGATGATATGCTTGACTTTCTCTCCCAAGAATTACATAAGTATGACCTGCCACTACCTTCACACATTGTTTTGGAACTTATTAAGCTCTGCATTAAAGACTGTAAATTCACTTTCAATAACGAGTATTATCAACAAGTGTTTGGGATGGCCATGGGCAACCCCTTATCGCCCCTCCTCTCCAATATTTATATGGAGTTTTTCGAAATTACTTACATTCCGAGAATCCTGGGGTTGGCATCCCTTGGTTGCGGTACGTCGACGATATTTTGTGTATCTGGCCCATGAATCGTGACCTGGACAACTTCCTCCTTCAGTTAAATGATCAAGTCCCCTCCATTAAGTTTACTTTAGAAGTGGAACAAGACAAGTCAATCCCATTTTTGGATGTGCGTGTACATAGGGAAAGCCCAGGTTTTAAGTTTAGTATCTATCGGAAAACAACAAACAACTTGTCCTACGTACACTTTTACTCGGGACAAGACACCCCCACTAAGAAGGCCATTTTTTCATCAATGTTTCTCCGCGCCCTTAGGATCGCCAGTCCGGAATACATCGATGCCGAATTGGAAAAAATCAACGGTATTGGAAGTGATCTGTGTTACCCATCTGCGTTTATGGAATCTTGTCTCAACAAGGCAAAACGAACTTTCTATCGTGTCAATAATAACACTCGTACTTTGTAAAAAAAATATTTTAGTACTTCCATTTTTCCCGGGCTTTTTAGGCATTGCTAATGTACTTAAACTTTTGGATATTAATGTAGTATTTTCATATAACAATATTGTGAAAAATATCATAATAAAAAATAGCCCTACCAATAATTCAGGCATTATCTATAAAATTGGGTGTAAACAATGTGGTTCCTTTTACATAGGTCAGACGGGAAAGGATTTGCACACACGTATAAAACAGCATCAATATTCCGTCAGAACAGGACAGTTGTCCAGTGCTCTTTTTGTCCATTTGTCAGAGTTATCCCACTGTATTGATTGGAATAATGCTTCAGTTTTATTTCATTCGAGCAACATTGTCAATAGAAATATTCTTGAGTCTGCCATTATTCAACTTTCAAATAACTTCAACATAAGCAAAGGTCTTTTTCAACTCGATCCTGTTGTTTTGAATTCCTTCAAAACAAACCTAGATAAAAAGGGTAGGACACTTAATCTTTGGTAAACTTGTAAGCTACTTTATTAACTTTTAATCTTCAATTTATTTTTATATATATCGAAACTTGACTCTAAAAAGGCAAAGTGTTAAACCCGGGCGTATCTCCAGTATAAATTTGTATTATTTTTATAGCTCATTTGATCTTGTGCTAAAAATCGATATGCCTCTTTGTTAATCCTCTAATCCTTAATTTTTAAGTTTTATTTTTACTTCTCCGTTTATTGCATATATATATATTATATATATATATGTGTGTGTGTGTGTGTGTGTGTATGTGTGTAGATATGTATGTATATATATATATGTGTATATATGTTTGTGTGTATGTATGTTATTTATTTATATTTTTTTTTCTCTTTCTGTAACCTATATATAGGCCGTAACCTTGTATGTATTTCAGTGTTCCTGAGGATGTCATTAGACGAAAGCGCTTGAGCACCGTTTTGTGTTTCCTTTCCTTCGTGGTTTTATTCATCATAAATATTTTTCACGTGTTACTTTCGTGAAATAATTTTCATATATATATATAAAACCACAGTTGTGACCCAATAATGAAGCTAACCTTGCATGACTGGGCGAGCGAAACTCGCATTATTATAGCTGCACTACTGACGCCTCCTAGTTCCAAACGCATTATGATAGTCAATTTTTTTTTTCTTTAATCCTTAACCGCATTATTTTCAATGCAATAGCCATGCAAATACAAAGTTTATTATGATAAGGCATCGTCTCAATTAAGGTCTGTTTAGAATTAATGAAAGTCCAGAGTAAAATAAGTTTTGCATGAGTAAATTAAAGCTCGCTTTGTTAGACATTAATTTGCATTATGCATTTATCACGGTCGAATATCTCTCGTATGAAGACATTCGTCTGTGATTGAAAAGTCAGAAAATAAATTTTAAATTAAAAAAAAAAAAAAAATTTGTAAATAATTTTATTTTTGTATTAATTTAAATGTTTATTGAAAAAAAATTATAGGGTAGTCTTATATATATATATATATATATATATATATAAATATATATATATATTCGCGTGATAAAGTTCGACTACAAACGTATAATTTCTAAAATTCATAAGACATTACTAATTGGTAATGAATATTCTGTTCTTCTTTTAATATTTTATTCTTTTTGGTGACAGTAATTTCTAGATGAACTTATTTCCGGAACTTTAGTTGAATAACTGTTGCATATGAGATTATACCCATATGTATTAATTAATAATAAAGGGGTATAGCTCAAAACCGATGATACACTGTAAACACCATTCCGGGAATTATTACTCTCTACACAGTGGAATATTCTCGAAAAAAATGTAACGTAAAAATTATTTTGTATAACTCGCGGAAATATTACGTTCTATACAGGGTATCCCAGAAAGTTATCCAATAAGAATTACTTAGAAAATACTACCCGGAAGTACATATTTAAGGATTTTTCCGGAAGTCTATTCCCTGTAAATGGGTTGTTCTGTAATGAAGAGAACAGCGGAAGTATTTTCCGGAAGTTGAGGAAACGCACTACTTTTGCCAGAGTTATGAAAGGGCTCCTTCAGAGGCATTTAAAAAAAACAATGTCAAATTCCATCTCTTTTGAGAAGTAAAAGTTCCGTATTACTCTAGATGATAAGCCTTATACTTCTCTCTCTCTCTCTCTCTCTCTCTCTCTCTCTCACACTCTCTCTCTCTCTCTCCTTCTCTCTCTCTCTCTCTCTCTCTCTCTCTCTCTCTCTATATATTATATATATTATTATATATTAGAGTGGGGACCGACACATTAATGTGTTGTTAGAAACATATGGAAATAAGGTAAATATCTCTCTCTCTCTCTCTCTCTCTCTCTCTCTCTCTCTCTCTATATATATATATATATATATATATATATATATATATATATATATTCTCCTGGTACTGGGTGTTATATTTAAACAGCTGTTTGGTGATGTTGTGTGGTCACTTATGGGTGGCTTCAAGGTACACTTGTGATGTAAATAAACAGTGTCAGGACCTAATTTATTCTTGAGTGTAAATCAGGAATGCATTTTCAGGATTTAGAAAGTCTATAAAAAATAAGAAAGAATAAATAAAGGATAGATTTTGTTTATGTAAGGAAAAAGCGTATAGCGTATGGGAGAATCGCTCTCTACACCCACACATCCACACTCACACCCACACCCACATTAAAATTGAAGTGAATTTGTAAAGATAATTTATGGACCCCTGTATATATATATATATAATATATATATATATATATGCATATAACTGCAATGACCGCGCAGTATATAAATGAATAGAAACGACATAAGTACTAAGGAACGTTTTCTGCACACGAGGAGGAGAGATAACGAATAAATGAAAAATGAGGCGAACCGCCCGGGAATCGAACCCAGGGCCTTCCAATTGCCGGTTGGACGCGGTTCGCCTCATTTTTCATTTATTCGTTATCTCTCCTCCTCGTGTGCAGAAACGTTCCTTAGTACTTATGTCGTTTCTATTCATATATATATATATATATATATATATAAAATCCTTTATTTAAAAATGCTTCTTTCTCTGCAATCTCTTCTCGTATAGATTCCAAGTAGTAATCTGAATCCCGAAGCTCGAAGCTCGAAGCTCGAAATTAAGACTTGAAGCCCCAACGGAATAAAAGAACGAGCTTCGAATAATAAATAATAAATGATGAATGAGAGAAAGGAATAAATAAAGAATAAGAATTGTAAGAATAAAGATAAAGAATAAAAGATAGGTAAATATTGTTAGAACTTTGAAGTGATATATAAATGTTGTGTTGTACATTCGATATTAACCTTGAATTTATATATACACAATATCTATATAAGAACGTAGCGAGGATTCAGTTACGTATATTTTATGCAGTTAGATTCGTTATATGTGTGTGTGTGTGTGTGTGTGTGTGTGTGTGTGTGTGTGTGTTGTAAATTTTCAACAGAATCTACAGAAAATGTTCGTAATCAGTTCGTAATATTATTTTTCTTTTTGCTGTTATTTTCAAACTTTCCTATTACGATGTTTATTATTTTTTTTAAAACACTTTTTCTTGCAACTCCAAATATTTTTTTTAATAATCTCTCGAAAGACAAAGAACAGGTGTTTTCGGTCGGCAAATATTTTCCTTCTTCCCTTAAAGGTCAATTTATCCTTTAACTTAAATGGGATAAGAGACCTTAAAGCCCTTTTTTCCGACGTATATTTTAGACTTTTAAAATAACATTTATTTTTATTTATCGGACGATAATGACATTCGCCTTGTTTTCCCTCTGCGAAATGTCTGCCAGATTGCTTTATGTGGCTATGGAGAGTGTTTATTGATAATGGGAAAATATTCATTCCTTTATAGATATGTTAATTTTAAAATAAAAATATTTAAAGATACATACGTACATATATGTGTGTGTTTATATATTACAATCATACACGCACACTTACTTATGTACATACTCATATTTACACAGCTATATACGAGTGTATATATTATATATATATATATATATATATATATATATATATATATATATTATATATATATTATATATAATATATATACCGACCATAAGTCTGAGTCCACGTACGACAAACGGATTTATTTCTAGTTTAATACAGAATTTAGACTATGGGACTATGGGACTACGAAACTATGGAACACTTTGACAATAAATTACGGTAAATGACTAAATCATTTAATAAATAGGACAATATTTAGCTTGGTCTCAATGAACGTGGATGATGGCTTCACATCTAGAAAGCCATCGTCGAAACAATCAGGGCTTTTATTCCGTAGGAATTGCTTGCTATTTCGAAGGAACAGTATTGTCAGACGTCTTGAAAGCTTCTGGGCTTCCCTTTTGAAATCTAATTTTTTTTTTCAGTTGTTTCCACAAGTGCTTAATCGGGTTTAGATCAAGAATTCGGGGTGGAAACTTCAGCGTGTGAACCTTTCCAATCCGTGGGTCCTTGTCATGGAAGATGAATCCCCCCCCCCCCTCCCAATTCAACGACCTTCACTCGGCAATGTATGCAGTCTGAATCAAAATTATGTACATCTTATACTGCCATCGATTTTTACGAAATTATCCACCCCATCTCGACCGAAGTAACTTTATATCATAAGCGAATCGTCACCTCATTTCATAGTCTTGTACTGTCGTGTATATTGAACATTTAGATTGAAACTCTTCATTGGCGACTAGTCTCACAAACCTACGCCTTTTCTTACTCAAGAGTTTAATTTTGGTTTCATCACTCAACAGAATGACGCCAGTTTTGGTTTCTTTGCAAATTCAAGCTTCTTTTCTTTATTTACATCACTAATACAGTATATATATATATATATATATATATATATATATATATATATATATATATATGCGCCGAGGTGGTGCAGTGGTTAGCCTCGCTGACTACGAATCCATCGGCCCCAGGATTGAGACCCAGTGACGGCAGGCGGCGCGCAGCAAAACCCAGCTGTTCATCCTTCCACACAATAAAATAAAAATTGGTTGGTAGATAAATATGAGTATATTCTTTATTTACGTATGGCTTTCTGACAACAACTTTTCCTTTCAGTTTACGTTCTTCAAGACTCTCCTTTTCACGGTGGACGTTCATCACATTTACTAACCGTTCCATTCACGTCACTGAAGAATATACTCATTTTTAGCTTTTAATCTCTTGCCACTGGTAACACCGTTTCTCTTTAGATCAGCGAAATTAAGCGACATTGGGTCTGGGTAGTAGCTGGATGGGGGAACCGTCCTCTACGTCCAGACAATCTAACGACCAGTGGTTCGGATATCATACACATAAAGTTGTAGGTTTTCTCCGTCACGTGACCTTTACCGTTACGAAGTAGGTTAAGCCCCCACCCCAACACTCCCACCCCTATTAAAAAATGTTAAATATTTCATGAAATTTAAATAAGTTGAAATAATTAAATAATTAAGTATCTGATATTTAATTAATAATTAAATAATTAACAGTTAAAATATAAAAAGTTAAAAATACGATTAATATTTGAAAATATTAAAGTTAAATTATACGAGAGGGTATGCTGAAAAGTAATGCCTCCTATTTTTTTTTTCTTCGAAACAGGTTCACGTAGCTGGGATGAACTGAATTGCAGTCAATATACAGAGGGTGATTACGAATGATCTTCCCGATTTGAAATATTTATTATGAAAAAACTTACAAAGTTACAGCGAAAAATAAGATATACAAATAAAGAAGGACTCAAAAAGTTTTATTTATGAGCTATTGAGGTTTAATATGAGCTCCTTTTGTGGCTCTGCAGACGTGAAAGTGGTATTCTGTTTCCCTCCATATATTTTGTAGCATATCATACTGAACTTTTCTAACAGCCTTACTTATCCTTTCCTTCAAATGTTCCAAAGTTGTTGCCATTGGTGGAACAAAAACTTCATTTTTGGCATAGTCCCAGAAGAAGACGTCAAGAGGGGGGGGGGGGTAGATCAGGCGAACGAACCGGCCAAGGAATGGGCCTCCCACGCCCGATCCAACGATCAGGAAATTGCTCATTCAGGAATGTTGTAACCTCAAAAGAAGCCACAAAAAGAGCTCAATTGAACTTCAATAGCTTGTAAATAAAAATTTTGGAGTTATTCTTCATTTGTATATCTTACTTTTTGCTGTAGCTTTGTTAGTTTTTCATAATAAATTTTTAAAATCAGGAAGATCATTTGTAATCACCCGGTATATGTTCTTCCCGCCCATTGCTGTGAAGTTTCTTAGTTCTGCCACCAGAGGCCTCAAAGCTACGTCAATCAACATGGCGAACGGTGACAACACAATGCCAGTGCGGTTAAAACAGCGTGAAGTTATCGAGTTTCTGACTACAGAAAACATTCCATCTTTCGGCATTCACCGGCCAATGAAAGCTGTGTATGGTGATGAGTGTGTAGACGTGAGTGCTGTTCGCTGTTTGGCTAAGCGTGTAGATGATGCGGACACTGGACATGCTGAACTGCAAGTTGAACCACGTAGCAAACAGCAACTGACGAGGATCACCAACAACGCGCCGACGAGATGATCAAACAGAATCGTCGCATATCTCAGCAAACACTAGCTACCAATCTTGGCATTTCACGTGAGCGAGTGCAGGCTATTTTTGCTAATCTTGGGTACCGAAAAGTGTGTGCACGATGGTTTCTCAGAATGCTGACTGATGCAGTGAAGGAGAGGCGGATGGAAGTTTCCAGACAGTTGTTGTTGCGACATGAACGTGAAGGCGGCGACGAATTCTTACGCAACATTGTGACTGGAGATGAAAGCTGGGTGCACCATTACGACCCAGAAGGTAAGAGACAGTCAAGATTCACCAGGACCAAAAAAGTTCAAAACCCAAGCGTCTGCCGGAAAACTCATGCTTACTGTTTTCTGAGACGTTAACGGTGTTGTTCACTCAGAATTCATGCCAACTGGAACCACCATTAACTCTGTGCACTACATTGAAACTCTGGAGAGATTGAAGGCACGAATTCGAAGAGTTCGCCCCGACATTCAGATGGTTCCTCTCCAGCATGACAATGCGCGATCTCACACGAGTGTACTAACGACTGAAGCAATTCGCCGCCTTGGTTTCACTGTCTTGGACTACCCACCATACAGCCCAGATCTGGCTCCATCAGATTTCCACTTATTCCCTAAACTTAAGGAACATCTTCGAGGACAACGTTTCTCTTCAGACGTTGAAGTGAAGACAGCCGTGAGTAATCGATTCCGTCAACAAGGCACAGAGTTCTATCCTGACGGCATCACGAAACTGCTTGAACGTTGGCAGAAGTGTGTGGACCGCAGAGGTAATTATGTTGAGAAGTAACTATGTCAAACTGAAGAATTAAGGTCAATGTAGGTATCTGCTTTTGTTTCATTGTAATATTTCAGCCTGTTTCAAAATTATAAATTAGGAGGCATTACTTTTCAGCACTCCCTCGTATTAAATTATTTCGTCTTCGTCTTCGTTCATACAACAGGGGACCTACAGTTAAATGTAGAAACCTAGACACGGGTCACGAAATCATCTGTACACGGAAAACGATCACCTGTCTAACTACTGCCCAGACCAGACGGGCCTGACGTTGCTTCTTAACTTCGTTGATCTTACGGGAAACGGTGCAACATGGTGTGTGCGACGTAGCTTTTTAAATCATACAAAAACTATTGAATTTTAAAGCCAAATTTGCTAATTATTGTGAGTTTAAAATAACATTATACAGTTATTACACAATTACTTGGATACACTGTATATATATATATATATATATATATATAGAGAGAGAGAGAGAGAGAGAGAGAGAGAGAGAGAGAGAGAGAGAGAGATTAAAATTTAAAAAAATACTAAAGTCACCCATGCAAAAATGCAAAATTCAAAATAGAAAACTGGTAAAGATGCACAGGGTGATCAATTTAAAAGTGCGTACTGCAAAATTTGTTATATACTTTGCAGTCACACTCCAGATCACCCTGTATTTCGATATTAATTTTAATTAAAACTGCTGGTTAATATATAGTGTTCTCTTATTTCCAAAGCCATAAATATGGGTCCAATGGTTGGCAAAGAAAGAAAAAAAACAATAATTTATATATCTTTTTAAATCATTTTTATGTTTCACGGCTAATTATTACGTTGAGATGTGGTAAGGTCCTATCCCGTTACAGTTCTAATCCTCCTGTTACAGTTTCAAGTTTACAGTTTGTGAATTTTGTATTTATATTTGGATACTTTTTCCCGTTCATCATTTATGTATACAGTCAGTGGAACACAAAGAATATATACAGTATATATATATATATATATATATATATATATATATATATATATATGTGTGTGTGTGTGTGTTACAGGGAATCTGTGTAACTAGGAATTTCATGAAATTCTTAAAAATATTCAGGGATTTCAGGTAAAGTGAAGTCGTGATATTTTCATTAGTTTTAATGAAAATATCACGACTTAACCTAACCAACCAATCGTTAAGGGTGTACAGTTGACTTAACCGGGCATTCAATTAACCGGGCATTCAATAATTTTCCCGTAGGTTTAATGAAAATAACACGACTTAACCTTGCATGAAATCCCTGAACATTTTAAGATTCCATGAAATCCTTAGTTACACAGATTCCCTGTAACACACACACACACACACACACACACACAAAACACATATATATATATGTATATATAGAGACCCCTGTGTGTGTGTGTGTGTGTGTGTTTGTGTGTACACTTTAATTCTTTGTATAGAAATTATGACATTTTCAGGTATATTTTATGACGTGGTCAAATATCGTTACAGATCTAATTCTCCTGTTACAGTCTCAAAATTACAGACTTCTAACATAAAGCCTCATATATATATATATATATATATAATATATTATATATATACCTTTCCTTTCAACCTTTGAAAGGGTTCGTGCGATGATTCCTCATTTCACGAAAGTCAAGCTTGTCGCCCCTATATATATATATATATATATATATATATATATATATATATATATATATATATATCTATATATATATATATATCAGTACATGTTAAAAAATGTACTCTTATTCTTGTAAATAATCTTAATTTTCATTATTGATTTTTTACACTATGTATATATATATATAATTTGTTTATAAATATTACAGCCTTACACAGTTCGTTTGTTTCATCATACAGTTAATATACAGCAAGTAAATCTACAATTTACAGTCTTTTACAGTGTTTCGCAACTTTACAGCACTTTTCAATCGTATACAGTCAATATGCAGTAAGTAAACCTTATACAGAACGTTAAAATCACCCAATCTTCTACGTATCTCTTGGTCATATCATGCGTCAAGTAAAATTTTGAGAAAGTACAGGCGATTATTTTAATTGGCCCCACCTTTCTACATAATAGAAAGTGATGAAAAAGAAATATCTAAATTACAGAACTATAAATTTAGCCACGATAAAAGATTATATAATTGCCTTTATACCATTAATAATGTCGTAACTATCAACAGAAGAGAAGAAGGGATTAGAGTAGTTTATGCATTTATAATTTTAGTTAAAAATATATAAATTTTTTTTTATTAAAAACCCGAAATTTAATTTAGTATTTTTATACAGCAAACATCTTACCTCTATTTTATTTGATTGTTATAAAATATTCAATAATAAGTAAGAGTATGAGAAAATTTTTAAAAGTATGTCTGTTAAATCATGAAAAAATATGAAAAATGTAAGGAAAAAGAGTGAAAATAGTCTCAAAAAACGTGAAAAGTGTCGCATAAAGCATGAAGAGAGTCGCATAAAGAATGAAGAAAATCACATTGAAACGTGAAAAATGTCGTATAAAACATGAAAAAGTTGCATAAAGCATGAAGAAAATAGTATAAAACATGGAGAATTGCATAAAAGAATGAAGAGAGTCGCGTAAAACGTGAAAAGAGCCGCATAAAGCATAAAAAAGTCGCATAAAAATTAAGAAAACTGCATAAAGCATGAAAAGTCGCATAAAACATGAAAAGAATCGCATAAAGAATAAAGAACGTCGCATAAAGCATGAAAATATTTGCAATAAACATAAAAAGAGTCGTATAAAGCATGAAGAGAGTAGCATAAAGCATAAAAATGAGTTAAAAAATAATTGCCTAAAACATAAAAATGAATTATATATACACAAAACATTCAAGCATTGCCTTATATTGCATCGATCTTGAGTTTTACCCAATAAATTTGCAACGATAGTAAAAGACGCTGCGTATATTTAAGATGTTTTCAAAACTCGAAACTCAAACTGTTACATGATAGCATGAGTCGTGCTGGTATAGCTTAAGCTGATAAAAATGTAATTTAAAAACTCATCGTCCAAATATATACAGTATATATATATATATATATATATATATATATATATATAATATATATATATATATATATATATGTGTGTGTGTCTGTGTGTGTGTGTGTGTTTTATATATATTTGATTGTTTATATACCTTGTATATTAAATATAAATAAGCTTTACGTATATTTTACCAAGTAATTTCGTTGTAATGAAGAATTATTTTTGTTTCACAATCCACTCAACTTTAGCTTTTGGTGTCAATATCGTAACTTACGTATGCTTTTATCATGCTATTAATGAATTTCAGGTATCGTTAAGTGGTTAAGTTATAACTATAAATAAAAATTAGTGTTTGATGTATGCGAGGCAATTTGCACCGGGTATGAAAGTAACCTTGGCTTAAATAATGTTTGGTATGCTCTACCCTAACTTGCCTAGTGGACAGACTTCCAGACAATGCATCTGTAAAATCTCAAGAACACATTTTTTAATTGCTATTTTTTTTTTTTTATTTGACGAACGGGAAATAGCATACGACGATTTCTGTATATTAAGCATTTGTTTGTTCTTGTATAGTCACGTTGGCATACAAGATTTCTGTTATTGAAACAGATGTTTGTAGCCGATATTTTCTTCTTTTATCTTAACAGTTTTCTTGGTGTTCCCCATTATGAATCATGGGTGGGTTAACTGGTCTTGATTTTACCCATTTAAAACTGAAGAGAATTAAGAATATTTTGGGCCAACATTGCCAAGTCATTTCGGACCAAATAGTCTCAGTACATACAGGATGCCTTTCCACTCTTCCCCCATATCAAAGATGCTTCCTCCTAGAGCGGTGGTTCTCAACCTGTTTTGTATGGTTACTCAAAACCAATTCTAACCCAGGCCCCATTACCCCCCAAATATTATTTTTTTTATAAATTCTCCATTATCACAATATTATTTTTTATAATTTCTGGATCGCGTGTCATTATTTCACAAAATAGTTGTCATTACCCCAGTTGGTAATTTACCCACCGGTTGAGAACCAATGTCCTGACCTAGAGGAACGCCATCCCTGTTATTTAAGCTTAATTAGTATAGGGTCGCGTTTTACGTATTACTGTCATATATACAAAATTCAATTAATTTTATTTATTTACAAATATATACGGAGTTTACATACATTAGTATAATTTCATTATTAAATACAGATGTTGTATACAACTGTAAACTGCCTTTAACAAGCGTACACGCTTTACAGGCCGAAGTCTACTAGTTAGATATTAGATATAACTAGTTAGATATTAGATATAATTATAAAATTTTTATAAAAGACTGAAGACTAAAACTGAAGACTAAGACATATACTTACATTAGAAGCTTAATACAAGGAATAATGAAGCCAGTAGGAATATGAAGTGATGTATACAGTGAAGTGATGGACACATTACCCTTATGCGCTTCAATGAAATTACTATTAGTGTATAATTTTACTTGTCAAGTATCGTATGATGCCTTTATATATATTACATTATGAATGCAAGAAGGATCATTATGAAGGAAATATAACTCCTTAGCGGTACTCTTTAACTTCGATCATTATATTTATTTTCAAAGATTACCAATCAAAGAGATGAAAGAGCGAACGGAAAAATATGTCGAAGTATTTAGTACTTTAGCGAAACTTCAAATTTTTTACTTTCTACGCTGCTCACCGATGTGAGAACAGGAATAATTATACTGAAGTAGGGTAATATATGGATTTTTTAAAGTGTATATTGCATATTTTTACTTAGGTGCTATGTTTTAGCATTGTGCAATACTTTAAGTAAGTTTATTTTGCTATAATTATATTATATTAAGCTTTCACGTAAACTTCACCATTTTTCAATTCTTTACAACAGCGGTAACGTACGGAAAAAATACAAACTTTGGGTTTGAAAGGGTCGTTTTTATTTTTTATTGAAGTTGTATTTTCTTACGTTTGATTATTTTTAGTGGAAAACACAATAATGCTGATAGTTATTATGATCAATGTTCTTTTGTCAAAAAAATTTATAACATATCATATAAATTGTTTAGATAACAAATACATTCATTTGTTTGGAGAATTTTCATTTCTGGATCGGGGTGAAGGTGTGGGGTTCGAAGTTAGTATTGAGGAAGAAAAATACTCCATATAACTTATGAATTTATTTATTAATTAATAACATAAAACATGCAAGCAAGGTTAAAGCATATTTTCAGCTTTTTCTCTAATCCACTGTATGGGAAATGTTACATATAAATTCAAACTCACATTCCCTGGGAGTGGAGGATGGGGGTTTGGGGGGTTTCTGTTTTGTAGTTTCATTTATAGGTGTATATACTTTCTCATGTAGAAAGGGGCTTCTCTCGAAAAAAGCAGGGTAGTACCCAGTCATAAAAAGGTAAAGACGTGGAATAAGTTGCACTACAGTATTTCTCAACCAATGACAATTTTTTTATTTTGAAACTATTTTTTCGGTGAACTTTTGTCTGCAACTATATTTCTGGATAGTTTTAAAATATTCAAGAAACGTAATTAACTGAAATACTTTGCAAAACTAATTTTATGCCCTTTAAAGGTGGGTAAATCCGGGTATCTGGATGAATACAATACACTCGTAAGAAACACACATTTAGCCTAATAATATCTCTTCCATAAATGGAGCCAAGCTAAGATATACCCAACAGGACAGACAAGCTTTTAAAACAATAATTTCTCATAACGAGTCTTAACCAGAAATGATCCATAATTAACAAAAAAACAAAAATGAATTCATATTTTGAAACCAAATTAGAATCAATAATTTATTTTTTTTTTAAATAAGATTACAAATATTGTTGTTTTTGCACGATCTAATCTTAAATCAAAGTTAGTAAATCCTTCGATCTTTCCGCTAAAACGAACAAAGATAGGACTATTATTACTTATTTTATATTGTTTTTATATAGTATCAGTTACTCCACAAGTTTTGGTCCGTTAAATTTCCTGAAATGATATTAAAAAGACTGCATTATTTTGAATTTTTTTTGTGAGAATTTTGATAATTGTGGAATAGGTAGTCAATCATAAAATCAAAGATAAACACAAAACAATAAGAAAAAAACATGTCCAACCAGATCTAGTTTCATCCGACCTATTTATTGTTCGTCAACCAAGTAGGTCATTGAGAAGGCACGCAAACTATTATATTATTTAAGTCTCAACTTTTCAATATATATACACAGTATATATACTATATGAAACGTGATACAACACCGGTTGAATATACAAAAGCTATAAAAGCACTTGGGTCCGTTAATTTTTCATCCAAAGAGCTCCTACAGTCGTATAAGGACATGAAGGAGAGAGGCTAACGATATAGGATTCTCGTCTAAGGACTCTGTAAAATAATATTCTATAACAAAACTTTAGCGAGAGTTAAAACGAAAGGTCTAAGGAATGTAACATAATATATATATATAATATATAAAATTTGCTGTATAGCTGTATGGTACAATTTTTATAGTTTTTTTATCCATATTGTGATACGATATAATTGTATAATTACGATACATCTTATCAATAATTGTGTGTATAATATTGTAATTATTATAATTTTTATTTATTTAATTTTAATAATAATACAACTATATATATATATATATATATATATATATATATATATATCTATATATATATTATAATATATATATAATTATAAATTTCCCCCTACCTATTTCTATGAATTCAATTCCTGCTCTTAGAGAAGGATCAAACCTAACCTAATCTAACTTGATCTAATTTGACTTAACGTAACGTAACGTAACTGAACTATACGTAACGTAACGTAACCTAACCCAAGTTGACCTAACCTAATTGTACTTAATTTAATTTTGAATACTTATCCATAAAATGTCTTCTCTACGAATGAAATGAGTAACTCGTTTTAAAGACCCCATAACCAATTTGGGTGGGGTGGGGTGGGAAATATATATATATATATATATATATATATAAGCCGAAATAACAAAGCAATGTTGACTCGTATTAGTTTGACGTAAGCTCGAACCGTTTTTTGATGATATCAAGATGGCGGCTAGAAACACAATCCGAGAGAGTGGCATCAAAAGGCAGAAAAAGAGAATGGCACTTGGCACTTGGAATTCCATCTTAGTGACCCGTGCGTCATATGGCACAGTGTCAGAAACATTCACCAGTTGTGAGTCAGACAGGTTGACTGTTAATAAACATAGCTATGAGTTCGTCCCGATGGTAATAGGATTTGATATAGAAAAGGTTGGCAGACTGTATAGGTTTTAATGTCCGTTGGGTTTAATTTCGTGTCGGTTTCGAGAGTAAAGTATATTATTGATTAATTAATTAGAAGGTTTTGCAGATTGTTAGTATATATATATATATATATATATATATATATATATATAAAAACCTTTAACCTTTGGTTAGCTTCCGCCGGAATTGTTCATTTCTGACGAAGGTCAAGCTTTTCACACCACTTTAGACCTACAGTTTAACGTGGAATCCGAACCACGTCCCATCAGCACCCAGCGTCTTAACCACTTGGCCACCTAGTGTACCCATTTATCTACCAACCACTTTCTTTATTGTGTGAAGGATGAACAGCTGGGTTTTGCTGCGCGCCGGCTGCCGTCGGGTCTCGAACCGGGCCGAAGGATTCGTAGTCGGCGACGCTAACCACTACATCACCTAGGCGCAATATATATATAAATAATATTTAATGTTTTCTGTATTAGGCAGGGCAAGAGATATTAATTTCTAAAATAAACACACACACACACACACACACACACACATATATAATATATATATATATATAATATATATATATATATATATTATATATTAATATATATAATATATAAATAGAGGTTTTCCGAATTCTAGTCTAGGTTTGGGTTTTTGGGAGTTTGTTTGGGAGACGTCTTTCTTAAATTCTCTTCCGTTTGACTTTACAAATACAGTATTTTTCCGTGTTGAGTCCACACATATATAAAATTATTGTTCCAACTAAATACGGACGGTTTGCCATTGCGGATATTTGCGGTTTTTGTCCAGTTTGTATAGAGCAAGCCTGAAGTAGTACGAGCAAAACTGTGATTCATACGGTAAAATTGTGCCGCCTTAGGGAGAACATAAACTTACGGCTCATCTTGCTCCTGAAGAATCGTGCATTAAGACTGATAATAACTGGAGTGTCCGCAATACGAACTGACGAAAATCAATTGAATACGGATATTGGATGTTCTTTGGGCTAGACTAGCACAGAGCATTTTTGCTTTCAGTGGTGATGAACCACGTACGAAAGCCTCGTCAGTATTTTGACTACCTATTTGCTTTGCAGTGGTGCTGGGAGCTGGTGGTACCATATGAAATGGGCGTATGGCGGGATGATGCTCTATGTGAAAGATGTTTAAACTCTTCATACTTCCACTTTAACTATGAATGTATCGATAAGTAATATATATATATATATATTATATATATATTATATATATATATATATAATATATATATATATATATATATATATATATATATATATATATATATATTTAAGTTCGGGAAGAACCGATTCGCCTCTATTTAAAAGGCATATCTCGGCGGAAAAACAAAGAAAAAGTGAGAGGAAAGACAGAGGAAAAAGAAGGGTGGAGGGGGACAGTCGAAGTGGAAAAAGACCAAGGATGACAAGGACTGCAAGGTCGAGCCCCCATCATCCTTGGGTGCTAGGGCCGGGAGGGCGCACGGAAACCTCCTGGAACAACACGTACAAACGAGCACAAAGAGCACGAGCTTAGAACCCCCTTGCGGGATATATATATATATATATATATATATATATTATATATATACATATCCAAAATCTACCTTTGATATAATAGTTTTGCTTCCACCCGAATTGGTCATTCAGATGAAGGTCAAGGTTGTTGCAGCGAAAATTTCATTGGTTTCATGCCAGTGAATAAAATGGAGCCAGTATTTCACTGTAAGGAAACCATTGTACAAGAATTACAGTCCAAACTGTTTAAATAGATTCAAGTCTGTAAACAGACGCTCTTCTTTGACAAAATTTACAATTAGTTACAATCCTGTAATAGTGATTCAACTCGTGTGATTGTATAAGCTCAGTGACCCCCCCCCCCGTCCCCACACACACCGACAACACCACCCAGTACGTTTTAACGATGTTATCTGTAAATAATTTAGTACCTTCTACAACGGGTTCCTTTGTCTATAGCGTATAAAACACGTTCTAATTGAAAGCTTTGTTTCTCACCTTCGGTGAGGTGTCTGTCTGAGAGCATCTCCCGTAAGGAACAATCCTCACGCGATAGACAGACTGAGGGATGCAGGTTCATCGTCTTTTGGACCTTTCGCTCAGAATAGTATAATGGCGACATTGTAAAGTTAGGTATATGTCCAACCTCTCTATATAAGAGGTCTTTCATCGATTCATTCATATCATAAATGAGTTCATACATACATTTACATACATACATACACACACACCACACACACACACACACCTTTTCCAAAGAGGTTGTTGTTGTTATTTTTGTTGATGAATGCAGTGCCCCATTCTTCGGCGCATGCGTACAAACTCGTTCATAAGTTTGAGCTTGTACTACGTTCGCGATGAATGTTTTTATCACAAAAGGTTAATTGTAACGACACAGGTGTCATGCAGTGTTAAGGAACTATTATTCCTTTTAAAGGTTTTATATTATATATATATATATATATATATTATATATATATATATATATATATATATATATATATATATATATTAGTCCATAATAAGTTCAACGTTCCCTCCCAAACATACTATTTTGTTGCAGTGAATCACATGGTTTTGAGATTCGTTCAAAGGAGTTAATCAAAATTTGCATGGTTCAGTTCGAGCGTTTCTTTAAAAAAAATCAAGAATTGGTTTAATTTTTTTCATTTATTTACTTTAAACGTTTTATTTTCAAGAAAAATGTGACTTTATTGTATACACCATATCGAACAACTGTATGCACATTTTATATATATATTATATATATATATATATATATATATATATATATATATATATATATATATATATATATAGTCTTTCAACTACGGAAAGACTAAGTAAACTAAATCTGTACTCCCTGGAAAGAAGAAGAGAGAGGTACACCATAATCTACATAATTATGGAAAATGATCGAAAAACTGGTACCAAACCTCAAACTAAACCCAATTAGTAATTACCATCCAAACAACGCTGGAAAATAGGAAAGGTAGAATGTGTAGTGTTCCCAAATTAAAGGTCCGACAAGGGACCTCCTCAACACTGACAGAAAATAACTTGGTTGTCAGGGGGCCAAGACTTTTTAACCAACTTCCAAAGGACCTCAGAAACGTTACAGGGGTCAAAGTTGAAGTCTTCAAGAGAAGACTAGATGCCTGGCTCAGGACGGTACCAGATGAGCCGGGTGTACCTGGCTATGTGCGATGGAGAGCGCAAGAGAGCAACTCGCTCCTCCACCAAGCCAGGCATATAGGCGGGGCCACTAGCTTGACTTTCGTGTGAAGAGAGACCAACACACGGAACCTGAACGAGGTTAACAAGGCATATACAGGGTGTCCCATAAGTCCGGTCTCATAGGAAAATTGATTTTAAATTAAATTTATAAAAGTAATAAATTAGAACTAAAACAAATGTTCAAACTGATGTCTCGTTTTGGGACTTTTTTTTTTGTTGCAGGTAGAATAACACTCAATGGCTAATATGGAAGTGCGTTTCACTCCTGAGAAAAAGATAGAGGACTTTTTTTTACCTCGGCGGAGGCCTTTTCCTCACGAGTGTACCTCACTTCCATATTAGCCATTGCCTGTTATTCTACCTGCAACAAAAAAAAAGGGTCCCAAAACGAGACATCAATTTGAACATTTGTTTTAGTTCAAATGTATTACTTTTGCAAATTTAATTTAAAAAAAAAAATTCCTATGAGACTGGACTTATGGGACACCCTGTATATACGATCTCATTTACCTATACAGAATCTTATCATTTACGAAATTAATTTTATTTAATTTATACATAAAACTAATTTTGAAATAAATATTGTGGTTAATTCTCATTCAGTGTCATTCCTGTTCCCATTCCCATTCCTGTTCCCGTTCCCATTCCTGTTCCCATTCCCATTCCATTCCCATTCCCGGTCTTCAAGTGAGAATGGACAAAGTGAGAAATTCACATTTGAGAAGAGAATCGCTTGATTCGAGAAAGAATGTCAATCCCGTTCGCATTCGCGCGAAGGTAAAGGCGCCAAATGAGAATGACTAGTATTTTCTAACCTAATTAACCTAACTTAACCTAACCTAATCTAACATTAGCTTAGCTTAGCTTAACTTAACTTAACCTAGACCAAAATGGGAAAGTCATGGATGAGAATGAAAATGGCACGTAATGAAAACAGATCATTTTTGGGAATTGCCACTTTTGAGATTCTCACTCACTCTTGGGTACGAAAGTATGAAATGGGCATGACATTGATTAGGACCCTTTCACACTGTATGCGAATCCACACACGCTGATGCCAATAAATACTAAGGGCCTGAAACGAGAGAATCCAAACATTCATTGTCACACAACTTGTCAGGAATGTTCTACATTTAACAGCCAAATTTGGGGTACGATTTAACTTGTTTTAATTGGGTATAAAGAAATTCTTGATGATGGCACTGCTGTACCCGTATCGGAAACTAATATATAACTCATCATAAACTAATTGAAACATTAAAATATATATTTTCGCATTATATTATACATATAATCCTATGAAATTTTTATATAGTTGTTACACACCCACAGGGAAAAATAAAAATCTATTTCAAGGCCTTTCGTAACGATCCATATACACATACCCATATATCCACATACCCACCCATTTTGTCGACAAGACCAAGACATCGCCACTCTATAAAAATCTAACTTAACCTAACTTAACTTAACCTACCTTAACCTAACCTATCTTAACCTAACCTAATTTAATCTAACCTCATAACAATTTGTCGATAGAATATCAAGTCGATCAGACGTCGTGAGACCGCACAAAAGGCCTTGGAATAAGTTTTTACTTTTTCCATGAGTAACACAGCACACATACAACTATATATATATTAAGGATGCAACAGGTAGCGCTTTTACCGGGTAATCGGGTACGGGTACCCGAAGTGTAATACCCGATCGGGTACGGGTACCCGATCGGGTATTGAAGACGTTCCAAAATTTGTTGGTTTAGTACCGCGACTTATTAACTGTGTGCAATTCAAGCACTTGGCTTTACTGTTATCTAATTTATCAATGACAAAATAGTCCCAAACCATACTTACGATTTGCCATTTTGAATGTTTTGTTAAAAAATATTATACAAAAAATATATCAAGAAAACCTGCAAAACAATAAAATTAAAATTAAATTAGAATTTGGTTTTTACTACCCGTACCCGATTTTTTAGCAATTACCCGATCGGGTCGGGTATCATCGAGTAGTACATTACCCGATTGGGTCGGGTACCTGTGACATCCCTAATATATATATAAAAAAAATTTCAAAGTGAGCTAATATAAATTCAATTCACAATCATGAATTCTAAAGAAAAACACTTCAGGTAGGATTGAACTGAGAGTCTCATATTAAAATTTTTTTTAAATCGATCCGATAACAAGGAAAAATTTATTGACAGTTATACTTTCAGTTTTGCATTCGGATATATATATATATATATATATATATATATATATATATATATATTATATATGGGATGATATGGGTTCTATGTTCGTTTATACACGACTAAATAGCTTGGATAATTTCTTCAGCAAATTCAGTATATGCATTCAGGGAGAAACAGAGAAGGTTTTAGTAACACACTCGCTCCTCCAGTCCCCCGACAGATTGTTTTCGAGTGCTCCCGAGGCGCAGCGGGCGTTCTAGTGATATATATACACAGGGTGGCGCAAAAGTCAGAAGTCAAAGGAGCCAGAGAGAATGGATCTTTTTAAGTTAAAAAATTTATGATTTCTAATTCATAATTTTTTAGTTAAAAAATGTATAATTTCTAATTCATAATTTTTTTAGTTAAAAAATGTATAATTTCTAATTCATAATTTTTTAGTTAAAAAATTTATAATTTATAATTCATAATTTTTTTAATTAAGAAATTTATAATTTCTAATTCATAATTTTTTAGCTAAAAAATTTATAATTTATAATTCATAATTTTTTTAGTTAAAAAATTTCTAATTTCTAATATACAGGGTGTCCCGTAAGTCTGGACCCATAGGGAAAAATAATAAAATTACAAAATAGTCCAAAAATTTATTACATAATCTGTTCAAAGTGTCCGCTGTTGTGTCGCACACATAGTTGAAGACGCAATCTCCACTGCGACAGCACTTTCTGAATCACAGTCGCAGAAATTTCTTGACACGCCTCCACAATGCGTGCTTTAAGGTGGAAAATGTTCTGAAGTTTGACCTCGTACACTTTGGCTTTCAAGTGGCCCCACAAATAAAACTCCAGCGGAGTAAGATCATAATAAAAAAATAATAAAAATAATAATAAAAATAATAAAAAATATATTATAAATAAATTTTTGGACTATTTTGTAATTTTATTATTTTTCCCTATGGGTCCAGACTTACGGGACACCCTGTACTATAATTTTTTAACTAAAAATTTATAAATTATAAATTATACGAGTAGATTTTTTTTTAACTAAAAAAGTAATTTGTATTTAAAAATAGTGGCGGACATAAAACGGAAAAACTCCATTCTCTCTGGCTCTTTTGACTCCAGACTTTTGCGCCACCCTCTCTCTCTCTCTCTCTCTCTCGATATATATATATATATATATATATATATATATAAAACACCAAAATTAAAGATTAAATCTCAAATAATGAAATAAAGTTTGTTTTACCGGTTTATTAATTCATTCCTATTTTCTATAAAATCTAACCAATGCGATCTGCTTAGATAAACTGGGTCAGAAATCTCCAAATTGGTTATAAATCAACGAAAGAAATGGATGATGCTACAGGAAACTCTTAGAATCAGATAAAATGCTAGAAACCCTTCTCAAATAACTCTTTCACCATCCATCAACTTGGCTCCGGACAAAAACCCAACTCCCCCCAAAATCAGGAGGAGTCTGATTGAACTACGTTGGAATTTAACTAAACTATATACGCGGATCTCTCTCTCTCTCAATATGCACACACACACACACACACACACACACACATATATATATATATATATATATCAAGGTATGTAGGGAAAAAATTTCATCATGGCACTGTTTGTGGCACCGGGTGCTTTCATGTAGCATCATATTCGAAGCCAAATAAGAAAAAACAAAAAAAAACATGCTAGCTATACAATCAGTTATTCATGTGATTGAAAGGTCTGAGGATTTACGACCAAAAAGCTGAAGTGACTGAAAAAGATGTAAATATATGGGAAAAAATTACATTTACGCACAAAGTACTTCAATGTATTTCGTAGTTACCACTGAGGCTAGTGTGCATTTTTTATATATATACATACAGTATATAAAGATGTTTAACTCTTCATACTTCCACCACTTAAACTATGAATGCATCGATGATTTTTATATATATATATAATATATAATATATATATATATATATATATATATATATATATATATATATATATATATATTTTAGTGCCGGTGTAGAAATTTTTAATAACATTATAAAGATTGGAGAACCCAATCAAAAAATAATGTAGAATTCGTTAAAAACTACCAAACTATTAAACATGAGATAATGTACAGATAGATACAATAGATAAGTGGATAAGAAAATAGATAGGAAGATAGACAAACATTTGTATATAATATTCGTGAATTTTGTACAAAAATATAAAAACAGAATATATTTAACCTTAATAACGTCAAAATTTTCTTATCACAAACAATTGATATACAAACAGTTTAAGCCTATATATAACAAGCATCTATCACAGTGATATACGCAGTATATCTTTTGCCTATATATATATATATATATATATATATATATATATAGCTATACAAAACTCCTATATCATCTCCCTTAATCTTGATATACAAATACACGCATACATGTAAAACATAGGTTTGTAGATATCCAGATACACAGATTATATACAGTATATATATATATATATATATATATATATATATATATATATATAGTTCGCTTCCTTTTTCTATTTCCGCTTTCAAGAGGTAAAAAAACATCCCTATCTTTATTTCATCTTGGTTGGTTGGTAGTTCTTATCTATGGCGTTTCCTTTCCTTTATCATTGAATTTATGGCCGTAAGTAAACAATACAATGCAGGTGCTTTTCTGATTCTCTCTCTCTCTCTCTCTCTCTCTCCTCCATATATATATATATATATATATATATATATATTACACTAATCCATTTACCCTTTTTAAATTTGATTTATATTTTAATTTATTTCTGTTCACAACCGTTCTGGGGTTTCTTTTTTAAGTTCCTGTCACCATGACAACGAAAGTCTCATTTAAAGTAATCTGTCATCTTTCCATCATCTTTTAGGAACGGCATGTCCAATGTTAACGACGCCTGGACATTTACAAATTATAATGGACACAAAAGGATGGAGCCAAATTGCATTTATATTCATTAGTTATAATATCCATTTTAGTTTAGAATTTTAAGTAGTGTTTGCCATAAATTACTAGTAAGGGAGAGACTAGTTGTTTTTGAAATATTTACTAAAAAGATTAATTTATGTGCATACGGAAGAAAATTAACTGAATATATATATATATATATTGTTCCTTGAAAATATAATAAATATTCCACGTAAAACCATTATTTTATTTATGTAATTACTATATATAAGTGTAATAAATTGCGGATATGATTTATAACTAGCAAAGAAACTGTTCTTTTACCATAGGAATGCAATTTTTATAATTATGCGTTTCTATGCTATGTGAACCACGCATTTATACAATTAATTTAAAAATGAATTCATGTGAATATTTATTGATGAATACAATAATTCCATTAGCGGAATTATATAAAAAGGAAATTCCCTTATTGTGAATATTCAAGTATCAAACTACAATTATCGTGTATTCATCATCTTTTGGATAATTTGACTCTTAAACATGAATTACCAGACAAAAATAAAAGTTTGAATAAAGCCTTTGTATCCTAAGGTCCTCTAGGATGCTTTTTGACACACGCCAAAGACACACACACACAAAAAAAAAAGGGGAATAAGAAGTGAAATTCAATGCTTCCTTTCGTTGCTCGCTACTCCGACGCCATCTATGTTGGAGTCTTGCGTCAACAAAGCCACCATTGTTGAAGTTAGCGAAATTGGAGGAAAATCGAGATTC